>CM043111.1:24571244-24762665 GCA_023701765.1 Hylyphantes graminicola
TCCTAGCTGCACTATTCCTATTAAATAGCTTAACCGGCTGAGTGGTCAGGCCGCTTCCAGAAGTCAAAATATTCTGTACTGAAAGTGGCCGATGTCGCCATTAAACGTTCAACATTTCCATACTATATTTGCTCTGCGACGATAAAAAGAGTTTGACTATTCTTAACAATTTTTGCTCAGCCCGCATTTTCGGGGAGTTCGACCCCCCGAGCTGCTCCAGATCACACCTGCGTTTATTCTTCCGTGAAACGCTTTACAATAGATGAATGGTCGAGGGAAGCATTCACCGAGAGAGGGTAATTATCCCCCTCTGGACTTAGCCGTTGTGTGAAAAAGAGTTGACTTTTGGCATGGAAATAAGTTAAAAATGTCGCCAAAAGAGGATGGTATTAATTTTAGATTGACTGACATTGATGAACAGTCTCGACATTTAAAGGCTTAAACTGTTGATAAAGTAATAAGGGAACATAAATCAACAAGCATGCACAGGTCTCTGGCCTATTGTTGGTCGACAATTTTTGTATTTGTATAAAGAGGTCATTCTTCACTTTTGAATGCAAAGTTCTTTGTAAAAACTAAAATTCCTTATTTACCTTTCGCTGAGGTATACAATTGCTTATTTACGACGTTGGAATATACTGTCACGTTGTCAAGACGTTGAAATTGTTCCCTTTTGTAAAATGTAAGCACTTCCATTTCTGTATCTTTGTTCTCAAGCGCTTTGACATGACTGCTCAAATGATTTTGACTCACCCCTGATTTTGTGAGAGGGCCGAGGGGTATATATACGACCTTTCTAAAGCGTCCATCGATTTTTAAGAATCTTATCGTCACCAGCGCATTATTCTCAATCATCTCTTTTTTCGTAATTTTACAACCGAAATATTTCAAATTTGAGAATTTTAATTGTGATGGAGAGTGACAGTGATGAAACGATTATAGCTGATTCGGAGGAAGAATTGTTGTCTTCAGAATCTGAAGAATCAGAAGCTGAAGATTTTAGTTACGTTCGGCAATGGTGTCGCATTGATGAAGATTCCCCTTCTCCGCCAAGATTCCCATTTACTGGATCTCCTGGATTGAAAATTCCTATATACGATGTCAACAATTCAGTAGAAATTTTCGAACGATTTATTGACGATGATATACTTGAGCACATTGTTGAGGAAACAAATGTTTTTGCTCAGCAATGCTTGCAAACTGTCACAACGCCAAACTCTCGAATGAGGAAATGGAAAGATACCAATGTGAGAGAAATGAAAGTTTTCATTGCGCTTCTTTTGTACCAAGGTATAGTAAAAAAACCACAGGAAAAATGGATGTGGTCCAAAAAACCGATGTTATATACACCGTTTGTTGCATCGGTCATGAGCGAAAAAAGGTATACATTGCTCATGAAGTGCCTGCATTTTAGCAGAAACGATGCCGTTACAAGTGCAGAGCCTCCAGCTAAATTGAGGAAAATAGAACTCGTTAGTGAAAAAATCAAAGAGAACTTTAAAAAGGCTTATGTTCCCGAAAGAGACATTTCTGTGGATGAATCTCTGATGCCATATCAAGGACGTTTGGGATGGAAGCAGTTTATTCCCACAAAAAGAGCTCGCTTTGGATTAAAGTTTTACGAGCTATCGGAATCTTCAAGTGGATATATTTGGAACTTCCTCATTTACACGGGGAAAGGTACCTCCTTTCATAGTTTTGATGAGACAGCCAAATTAGGGGTGGCTACCAAAACTGTGCTTACTTTGTCGGATGAGTTACTTAACAAGGGGTATTGTATTACTTTAGACAATTTTTATTCTTCACCTCAGTTAGCAGAAATTCTCATTAAAAATAAGACAGACTTCTACGGAATCCTCCGGACAGACCGAAAAAATCTACCGACTGAAATCAAAAAGAAAAAGCTTAAGAAAGGTGAAATGATTGCGTTCCAGAAAGGGAAGATGTGTGCACTAAAGTGGCAAGACAAAAGAGCCGTGTCAATGTTGAGTTCCATTCATGGTTCTAAGTTAGGAGAAGTATGCAACAAACAGAAAAAAGTTGTAAAGAAACCGTTAGCTGTCATTGATTATAATAAAACTATGGGTGGCGTTGATAAAGCAGATCAAGGTATTTCTTACTATCCTACAATAAGAAAACAACAAAGAAAATTTTATAAGAAAATTTTTCGCCACTTGATAGATCTATGTGTATATAACTCCCATGTAGTGCACAAGAAAAAAGATGGGAAAATGAGAATACTGGAGTTTAAAATGCAGCTAACCGAACGGTTAATTGAAATAAACAAATCGGTTACCCTCGAAAAACCCATCTCCTTACCAACAGAAAGCGACAGGCTAGAAGGACGCCACTTTGTAAACAAAATTGCGGCGAACAACAATGGACACAAAAGAAGGCGATGCGTAGTGTGTTCAAAACAGTTCAATAACAAAGGTGAAAGGATTAGGAGAGAAACAACGTTCGAATGCCGGACTTGCCAAGTGGGACTTTGTGTGGTTCCCTGCTTTGAAGTTTACCACACCCAAAAGGACTTATAGAGTCATTTATTTATCTTTTGGTAAGTACAACTTTTTATACCCCAAAAAGTTTATTCATCAACTACTCACCTCATATTAAGATAAAAGAAATTGCTTTAAAAATTCCAAGAACACAAACTAATATATTATTGTAACTATAACCAAATTTATCAACGTCATAATTTGAAAGATTTAGACAATATTTAATGTGAAATACATAATTGTTCTTCAAAATCAATGTTTAAAATACTTAAAAACACAAGCTAACGAGTATAAATGCTAAATAACAAGTAGTATTTCTTTACAATTGCTTATATAATAAAATCAGCTACTATAAGAAAATTTAATATATATTTAAACATCAGAAATACGCCTTATCTAAATTACAATACCTAAACAAGAGAATTCGCATGTAATTAGATATAGTAAAATATTTTTGGAGTGATTTATTTGTTATTAATTTAAAAGAGTAAATAACGCATTTAATTTTGTCTTTTACATATCTCTTGAAAAATCTAAAGAAAATAGTACTGGAATGCTTGAAAAATGTTTTGAAATAGAATTCTTATTGGATACAAATCAAAGTACGATAAGATAATATCAGAAAGTACCGCGCATTCATAAAAGCACTTTTTTTATTAAAAAGCTCATACTATTATGCGCTTGGGGCGTGGATGACGATGGTAAATAAATAATTTGGAATTTCTGGGAATTCATATTATATAATTTTATAGGTTGTCTACGATTGTGTGTACCTTTAGAATATTTGTAATTCTAATAATTTGAAGTACTAAATACTTGCAATTCTAATAATTAGAAGCATAAAATATTTGTAATTTTAATAATTTGAAGCGTAAAATATTTATAATTCTAATAGTATTAAAATTGCTAATAATATTTGATTTCTAATAATATTGGAATTACATATTTTATGTATTTGTAATCCTAATATATCTTGCAATTCTGAATAAGGATTAAATATTATTTTATAAATTATTATTTACTTATAATTGAATATTATTAAAGCTATAAAATGCATTTTTAGTCTCTAAGTGACTCTTGCGAGTAAGTCCTCTGAATGCGCTTAAAATGTAACATTTTATTCAAAAAATATATTAATCTTATATTTAAAAAAATAAAAGTTAGAATTTCTTTAAATATCTGAGCTTACAACACGCTATTATTATTTTTTAGAACGTTTCTTTCTTTTTTCATCTAATGATTGGATTTATATTATACAGATTTAAAAAATAGGGAGAGACATGCCCGCCATACACATTTTCCTGTTTGAAAATTGAGACCGGGAGACCATAAAACTTTTCTTGCTTACATGGATGTTCACGCAGTGTATTTCATTTATTACCTAACATATTAAAAATAGTTTTATAAATTTGTGAGTAACTTTTTTACATTATGTACTTTCTTATTTGTGGCTTGATATAAAGTGCATTTTGCACAAAACACAGAGTTATATTTCTGTTTCAATTTAAAAATTTACGTACAATCATTTAGCTATTCACTTTGTTTCAATGTGTGTGTATTATAGTGTTTTTTAAAAGAAGCTTAAAAATATATCATTTTGCATTTTGGAAACAATGTAAATGTGTATTTTATACTTTTGTAATACTTTTTTTATTTTATTTTAATTAGTAAATTATACATCATGCATTTATTAAAAAATATTTTAGTCTAATTTCGCTTTCAATCTAATAATCATCTGTGATAGTGGTTCATTCATACTTTTGTGTGCATTAAAATAAGTTTACATAAAATATGAAAAACCAAAATTAATAATAAATAAAATAACCATGAACATTACTCAAAAGTGAAGAAGTAATTTTATTTTAATTTCAATTAACAGTTAAAAACAAAAACTTAACTCAAATGAAAATAAGAAGGAAACGAGTTGTATTATTATTTTTTTTTTTTGTTAATACCTGAAAAAACAATTTCCCAAAATGAGTATAGATTTATGAATAATTCATAGTTAAACAACAAATGCATGTATTTTTCTTAATTATTCTTAAAACTATAAATGCGTCATATTATTAAAAATAAAAATACAATTAATTCTTGATTTCGTTAAAAACATACAGTAAATTCCCGTTACAACGAAATTCAAGGGACTGAAATAGTTTTTCGTTATAGTGGAATGTTCGTTAAAACGGAATTTCACAATAAAATCTTAAATTCAAAATGCTCCAAAAGTCAATAAAAATATGCAAAATTTCTTTAATATGCAAGTTACAATATTTTATTTTAAATAATAAAGTTTTAAATAAGAAGATTAGTTTAAAATTTAGTTTTAAATATTAAGATTTATAGTTTATAAAATTGAAGGATAATAAAAAAAGTTAAAAGAACAAACCTCGGGGGGAAAACATTTATTCTAGCTTTCATGTAAGCACGAGATCGGAATGAGACAGAGTAAAAGACAACCTGCTCACACTAGGGAGAAAAGAAGTGAAGAAAAATACAGAACGGACGTGTCTATCCTTTCCCCTTTGGTTAAGGTTAGGTGTGTAACAAACCATTAGTCTTCAAGAAATAATATTCTGTGACAACAAAGCCAACGGTCGATCTCATTCTTAAAAGACTGCCTTAGTGACAAAAATAAAGTAACGCCCATGTACACAAGGTTCCAAACTCAATCCCAGAAACAACAAAATCTTAAAGTGTCACAATGACAGGCTATCATTAGAGAATTCTAAAAGCCATTGTACAGGTCACTCACTACAGATGTTTGAGTATGAACCGTTGAATAGAAATTTCGGCAAGGGGGTTAGGGAAGAAGCCAGAAGAATAGAAGTAGAGGAAAGGTAGAGGAAAGAAGAATAGGTCCCACCCTCCCCCTTTTCCTCCGGAGTGACAATAAAATGCTATATACACCCTTTTAAAACTTGTTTGGTGTCTTTACACACCAGCAGAAACAGAAAAGTACGAAGTTACCCGAAGAAAAATCCTTCGTTATAATGAAACAAGAAGTTTTAAAAATTTCGTTAAATCGGAAATTTTAAAGCATTGTTCTTATGGGATTTCAAAAAGGACCGGGGATTAATTTCGTTATACTGGATATTTCGTTATAATGATATTCGTTATAAAGAGATTTTACTGTATTTTGCTATTTTTCCTGAAAGAAAATATGAAAACGGCTACATTCTGTTTATTGGCAAACGGACAAAAAGCAACCCTTTCACGAAGTGTGGTCCATTTCAAGTTGTGACAACCTCGACACTCCCCTCGAGGGGGGGCTGAAAAACCAACAAGCACTTTTCGTATATTTCTCACTCAAAGGGGTGAATCTTTTTGAACGAAGGGGGAATTTTGGGTTGGTCAGGAGCTTTAGAAAGATTATTTGTACTTCGCCGCTCGGTCGGTTAAATGAGACATCCATAACATTATTCGAGAAATGATTCTTGATATAGTTACATTGTTTATTCAAGAGCCTCACCATACGTCTTTGGCGTGATATCATCGAGTGTGTGGTCCCAAATGAGAAATATCTTGTCTTTTCCATTGTCCTATTCGTTTCTCGTGAGTGGGATGAGAGGGAAAAAATGTCTTTTCTTAAGTGCTTGTGGCCATAAAATAATCAATGGAAGTTGGTGAAGACAGCCATGGAGTTGCGAAGAAGATGGAGAGATGCTTGGCGTGGAAAAAAAGTGATGCCGTCACGAAAGTCGCCAAGCAACCCTAACAAATTGCTCCCTTAGTGTTATTTCATGCTGAAACACATAATTTTATACCCTAAAAAGCGTTAATTAAAAATCCGAAAACAAGTTCCAGTCTATATTGCATGAAACCCGAATTTACACAAGATGATAGTATTTCCGTTCAGAAGAAGATTGAAAGATGCTTAGCGTGGAAAAAAGTGATGCCGTCAAGAAAGTCGCCAAGCAACCCTAACAAATTGCTCCCTTAGTGTTATTTCATGCTGAAACACATAATTTTATACCCTAAAAAGCGTTAATTAAAAATCCGAAAACAAGTTCCAGTCTATATTGCATGAAACCCGAATTTACACAAGATGATAGTATTTCCGTTCAGAAGAAGATTGAAAGATGCTTAGCGTGGAAAAAAGTGATGCCGTCAAGAAAGTCGCCAAGCAACCCTAACAAATTGCTCCCTTAGTGTTATTTCATGCTGAAACACATAATTTTATACCCTAAAAAGCGTTAATTAAAAATCCGAAAACAAGTTCCAGTCTATATTGCATGAAACCCGAATTTACACAAGATGATAGTATTTCCGTTCAGAAGAAGATTGAAAGATGCTTAGCGTGGAAAAAAGTGATGCCGTCACGAAAGTCGCCAAGCAACCCTAACAAATTGCTCCCTTAGTGTTATTTCATGCTGAAACACATAATTTTATACCCTAAAAAGCGTTAATTAAAAATCCGAAAACAAGTTCCAGTCTATATTGCATGAAACCCGAATTTACACAAGATGATAGTATTTCCGTTCAGAAGAAGATTGAAAGATGCTTAGCGTGGAAAAAAGTGATGCCGTCAAGAAAGTCGCCAAGCAACCCTAACAAATTGCTCCCTTAGTGTTATTTCATGCTGAAACACATAATTTTATACCCTAAAAAGCGTTAATTAAAAATCCGAAAACAAGTTCCAGTCTATATTGCATGAAACCCGAATTTACACAAGATGATAGTATTTCCGTTCAGAAGAAGATTGAAAGATGCTTAGCGTGGAAAAAAGTGATGCCGTCACGAAAGTCGCCAAGCAACCCTAACAAATTGCTCCCTTAGTGTTATTTCATGCTGAAACACATAATTTTATACCCTAAAAAGCGTTAATTAAAAATCCGAAAACAAGTTCCAGTCTATATTGCATGAAACCCGAATTTACACAAGATGATAGTATTTCCGTTCAGAAGAAGATTGAAAGATGCTTAGCGTGGAAAAAAGTGATGCCGTCAAGAAAGTCGCCAAGCAACCCTAACATATTGCTCACTCAGTGTTAATTCATGCTGAAAAGCATTATTTTATTCCTTGAAAAGCGTTAATTAAAAATCCGAAAACAAGTTCCAGTCTGCATTGCATGAAACCTGAATTTACAAAAGATGATAGTATTTCCGTTCAGAAGAAGATGAGAGATGCTTGGCGTTTAAAAAAGTGAAGCCGTCGCAAGAAAGTCGCCAAGCAACCTTAAAGAAACAGCTCACTCAATGCTAACTCAATCATGCTAAAAAGCATCTTTTTATTCCATGAAAAGCGTTAATTAGGTTAGATTAGGTTTGAATTATCGTCGCACTAGAACTACACGAGGGCTATTGTCGACGGGCGTCGTATTTTAGAACCACAGTCAGGTGACGAGCCAACACCTGAATAGGCGCCCAACTCAACCAAAAGCGTTGATTAAAAATCCGAAAACAAGTTAAAGTCTGCATTGCATGAAACCCGATATTACACAAGATGATAGTATTTCATTTAAAAATGTGTTGTAATTATAGTTTTTATAGAGACTTAAAAATCGCCAAGTCGATGTATAGTAAGCCTACTCAAACTCCAATTTAGAATATCGCCAAATTGTTTAGGCTTACTACAAAGCGATTGATGACTTCACTTGGCAATCGGTTTTTTGTACTGGTTTTCGCCCGGGATTATCTCCATCTCCTTCTCAACTCTATGCGGACAGCGTATTTTTTTTTATGAAGAGATTTCCTTCCCCTTTATCAAAAGCAATGGAAACGGTGCTTAGAAATGACTTTTCCTCGACAAAAGTAATGCCACTCAGATTGAGGTTGTCGTCAATAAGTTGGAATATAAGGTTCTATACGTTTGTAAAACAAACCGATAGACGGATTCAATCGATGATAATTTTGATTTTTAAACCAATGAACCTTGTCATGTTGACTATAAATGTAATACTAGCAGCAAATTGTATAAAATAAACTGTTTAGGTTCAAATCTTAGCAGTTTCGTTGATATAAATGACCAATATATAAAGTTATATTAATTTGCATGTAACTTTAATTTGAAGTTTAAATTTACTTTATTTATTAAACTGATACATAGGCGTCAAAACACACACAGTTCCTTCTTTACTTAAAACAACTTCTTACAATAAATTTTTCCAAACTATTTCGACCTCTTGCAGCTATAATTTGAACTTAATGACCCTAGACACAAAATGTGGTTTTCAATGTCAGACCATCATATAAAAATTCGAATTTAATAATAAAGCATCGATTTACACTTATTTATTTATCGAACTGTAAATTAATTTAACAAATGATACATAATATCAATTGAATTTAATTGAATTTTCGAAATTGAATAAAATATTATTTCGAACGAAATTCAATATATATTATTTTAATTTTCGAAAGAAAGTTATTGAAATTGGGAAACCATGTCAATCATATGATAATTATTTAAAAAAAACAAGGAATTTTTTTAACATTAACTTTTACTTGAACTTCTACCATTTATTCAAGCGTCCAAAAAAAGGCTTTAAAAATGTCTTTATTTCGCAAGTTATGAAGACTTTTCAGAGCCCACCACCAACTCCTTACTCCACCAAACAAAGTTCTTGACGGTAGAGCAAGTATTGACGTTTCCTTTAGTATCCTTGATAATTTCATGTAATAGCCTGCGTTGAACCTACGTCACTTCCAATCTCATATCTAGATGCTCTTAAATAACAACTTAAATTTCGCTTATTTAACCTAAATATACCGTCAATTTCAATCTGCAAGTTCCCAATAAAATGATTATTTAAAAATTCGTTTCTAATATTTTATAGGACAATATTAGAAACAATAAGGGAATGTTTTACATACCTATGGAATATTTGGAGCCATTGTAGAGTCATTTGAAGACCTCATACCTGAAATGAAATATCAAAGTTTCTATAATAGTAGGCCTTCAGAAATGAAGAGTACACCGGAAGAACCGCTTTATTTTGTAGAAGGCATTCCTTTAATGGCCTCTTTGGGGATGATAGTGAGAAATCGACTAAACTGATGTAAAGAAACCGGTTACTCGCTTTGTTTATATTTCGCGGCAACCCTGATTCACGCCAGAGGACAGTAACACGTATGTACCATCATTGAAGGTTTCCTGTCGCCAATGTCCGCCAAGCAGACACATAAGGTAAGACTCCTAAAAAATGAGGTGGTTCTTCCCGTTTACTCTACAAATATGTAGAGTAAACGGGAAGATGTAGACCACAACACACATTCTTGAGTTCCTTCTTTAACCCTGCTATTTGAAACTGGTTGATACTCTTAGGGAGCGTCCATAAATTACATGTTGCCTTTAGGGAGGGAGGAGGGGGCCAGTCGAATATGTAATTTTTGCACGCAAAAAATATCAATGTAATACTGTGAGAAAATATTGTAGTTAAATTCTAGTAAAATGCGTCTTTCGATAAAACTTTGGAAAAATCTTCATATTTATCGTAATTTTTCGAACCATATTTTAAAATGTCAGAGCTTCAAAAAAAACTATTTAAAACTCACCAAAAAAGAATTCAATCGGTAAAAATCCAAGTATCACGATATCTCACTAAAATGGAGGTAAAAAAATCGTCAAAATAGCTTCATTTCATCAACTGATGCTTATTAAAAATGCCCTATTTTTAACGCTAAATAAGCACGATTTTAAACAAGAAGTTCTAAAAGAACTAAAATAGCCTACTTTCTTGTTACTTAAATACTTACTAAAATTCTTATCTTGAAAAAACTAGGTTCGTTACAGTAAGTGACATCAACAACCGTTTCTACATTAAATTTATATACATTAGAATAAATTTCACTAAACACAGCATCCAGCTACAATTTCAACTTCTCAATCAATTATTTTCATCAATTTTCTATCGCCAATAAAATAAATATTACTTATCGTCCGCATGATTTTTTGCAGTTATAAATAAATATTTAATTATTCGCAGAACAAAAACCATAAAACTACTTCAAAATTCACTTAAAATAGGAAATGTAAATTAACAAGTAGGTTTGTAACAGAATCTGTCACTTAACCCGCTTTCACAGGTAAAAAGGCGCATAACACAGGATTAATTCTATATTAAACATTTACCCGCTATAAATTCGGCTAGTTGCATTTATTTTATTTCGAAAATTAAATAATTATTACTTAAATCGTTTGCAAAAATTTATATTTCAAAGAATAAATATGTAATAGTTCTCGCTTTTAAATAGAATGAAAACGTTGCATTCCACTATACAAAGACACTCGAAGTTAAATATATTTGACGTCATTTCAAATTGATAGATATCGCAAAAAAAAATATTTTAATTTATTGTCTAAAAGAATTAAAGTTTCTCGCTCGATTGTTGCGATGGCAATGGTGATTTAATTCTAATAAAAATGGCTTCCTATGCTTTTTGAATGAGCATTAAACGTTGCAGTTTTTAAATAATTGAAGTACTTAGAATTCGAATTCTTGTCTGAAATTTTCAATGTATTCTCATTTCGATACGCTGAATTTTTTGACGTATCTCACTTGTCCGTAGCATTTGTAGTTAAATTCAGCGATTTAAATGACTCGAAATTGAATTTCAATGCTAGTTCAATGGGAAATTCGTCAACAAATAGTAGATTTATGTCCTTCCGATCGTACAGACAGACGGACAAAAAGTATGAAAGTTGGGTCTCTGAGGTCATAGCTTTCTAACAAAAAAAGAATTTTTAAGATCGGATGGATAGAACCGATTTTGGAAGGGGGGTACGGACAGACGGACGGACGGACAGACAGACAGACAGACAGACGGACGGACATCGACCGCATGTCAATACCTACTTTTTCATTTTTTTTTAATTCTTCGAATTAAAAAAAAAGAAAAGTAGGCTAAAAATGTATCATCGTCCATGAGGGTAACTTGTTTTCGCGTCGGGAAAAGATTTGTTTCTTAATTTCTCTTTATAAAATTACCCCATCTTTTATATTTTTTGGAAAGGTGGAAACATTGCCTTAAAAAAAAATTCATTCTAATTTCGGCAATACCACAAATGGCGTTTGTATTCTTACGGGCATTTAATGACAAAAATGTACTTCAAACTTTTGTCTGGATCACCTAAACAATATTAAGATAGCTAGATAAAAGTCCGCATAGTACTAATTTATTTATTGGGATGGTTATTATAGTTTTTAAATGCAAGAAATGTACATCATTTAAAATCGCTAATTTCGAAATAAATATTTTCAAATTCATAATTGCGAATATTGTTTTCCTTTAGAATAAAATCGTTAGCTTTTATAAATATATTTGGTGACAAATCTTGCTTCTAAAAATAAGCTAATTTCCCAATATTAAAATTTCGGTTTTTTTTTAAATGGAGATCATTCATAATTACCATTCTGCGGTACAACACAAATGTTAGGCTATAACAATTTTAATAACTTTATAACTTTATCATATTAAGGTTTCTTCATTTTAACCTTACAATTTATTCTATAACACAGCCGATAAGGATAGCAAAAGTTATTTTTCTTATGTATTTCTTGATTGGACCAAAATTACCCTCCCATATTCTAAACGGGTCGCAAAACCTTCTTTAATTTGAATAAAATTTTGAGCTAAAATCCATCCGATTGCACTGTAAAATGGCACATTTATAAAAATCCATTCTTATGCAACCAATTTTCACCCCAAAATCTACCTAATTTTTTGCTTAAATCACATTTTGTTGTGTTCAAATTACAATTAAAATGTCCTCTACTCAAATCTTAATTTAATTCAAATTGAATTTTAAAGCTCCTAAAAAGAGCACTGAACTAAATAAACAATAAGTTTAGTTAATACAATAAAATTCCACTTTAATATGCAAACAAACCTATATTATTTCACGGTGAAATCTCACCGCAATGCACTCTCCAAACCGGATATAACAGTATACTCGAAATGCAATTGATTTTTAATTAGTTTCTAATATTTCATTGAACAATATTAGAAACATTTAAGAAATGATATACATACCATTCATAATTATGAGTCATTGCAGAACTTTATAAAAAGAAGCACCTAAAATTAAATATCAAGGGTTATACACTATTATCCCTTCATAAGCAAAAATCGCTTTAAAAAAACTATTTTCCAAGAGCACAATCAAATATCACTTTTATACACTCTCACTGATACGTCCCTATGAATATACTATATTTATTACATTTTTAAATAAATATATCCTTAAAAGATACGATTTTCATTCGCATGTCTAATTGCACTTGTGAAAAAAGTACTGTTTAATATTTATATGGGGTTCGTTTTAGTTGAAATACTTAGCCACTAGATGGCAGCATAAGCATTAGTAGTTAATATTACTGTCGATAGATGTCGTCACCACAAATCTTTTGAAATAAGCCTGTATTGTATCTGCGTCACTTACGAATATTACATTAAGACAATTAGTTGTTAGGTAGTTTTTCCTCTAAGATTAACACAGAAGCACTTTGGTTTTTGGACATGTGGTTGATAGTGCTCATTCATCCTTAAAAAGCGTGATTTTATACTTACAGTATGCACAACTTAACCATTAAGTAAATGCATGAAACCGTGATTAACAGTGTTTTAAACCCGTTCATTAGTATAACATGTTAGGCCTTTAATATTAGATATACTTATCTAAAGAAATGTACTTTATTTAACCTAAGTTCAGATTACTTAGAGTTGCAAATAAGCACTACTTTTATCCAAACCGACAGATTTTTAATGTTTAATTAATAAGGTAAATTACTAACTCACAGTACGAAGTATTTTTACAAAATAACTTATAATATAGATCATTCAACTGGAATCTTTTTAAGCTCGAAGAAGGCGAAGTTTTTCTACCATAACCATGACTTAAAATATAAACGTATCCTATAATATCACCAACAATATTGGGTACAACAATACAACTAAATGTACTTCAAATCGCCAATAACTGTACATAAATGCTCCTATTCTCCAAATTACCATCTTTAACAAATTCAGTCCCAATGGCAATTTTGCATCTTCATTTTAGAATTTTTTTCTGATCTACAGACATCCATGATATCAAAAACATATTCAATTTTTCAAACTTTTTTCTTTTAGAAAATATTTTTATTAATCCCCATAGATGTCAGCCTTATTATTTTTTTTAATTATAATAAGAAACATGATGATGTCAAATGGCATCACTGGGACTGAAAGGGTTAATCGTACCAAAATGAACCTTCAAATCACACCTAAATGCACCCTTGAAAAGCTCCTAGTACGTGTATATTGTCACTGCACTTTGTTTTACCTAAACTCGTACGTAAATGAAAACCTCGCATTTCACGCACATGTAATTTTGATTCTTAAATTAAATCTACAAAATTACTTTCAATTCTCACGTAAAACTACCTTCAAAATGAATCTTACACCTTTTTTTTTGGAACTTAAATAAAACTTTATATCTTAATTGAACAAGCAATTCGCCCATCATTGTACCTTTTGCATCTACAGTAGAACCCCAATTATTCAAAGCGATGATTGGGCTCAGTAAAGTAAGGTTTTTGAATTATCGTCGCAATAGAGCTACACGAGGGCTATTGGCGACGGGCGCCGTATTTTAGAAATACAGTCAAGTGACGAGCCGACGCCTGAATGGGCATCCAACACAACCGAGGTGCGACATCGTACGCCGCGTTAGGACTAGACTCTCAGAAGTAACACTTTTATTTTTTGACGATTCATGAATCCTCAAGCCTCATTTCGTTAATTTTGAGGATTGTTTCGTCAAACTATCACGTGACTTTTGAGTAAACGCGAATCCTCACTTTTACGATCGTGATTTGACGATTCCGTATCTTGATTTTGAGGAAACTGAATCTCATTGTTGTACTCACATGCTCAAAAATGACGTAATATTTCTTTAGATTAGACGACATTCAAATCCTCATAAAAATGACTGTTCAAATTTCCTCACTTTGAGGAAACGAGAACTCGGAGCACTTGCCAGTAAACGGAATCGTCAAAATTAAGGGCAATTTCGTCGTTTTTGAGCATTCATTTTTAAGAGAGTAAGGATATTTAACGTGCACTCCCTTATACAGGATAGTATTTGTCCAACATTTTGACTGCATGGGCCGTTTTTAGGTCGGCAGTTATTCTGGCGATGCCCGGACCCGCACCTGTGAACTTTCGCATGCTAGACGAGTACTGAACCGACTGGACTCCCTAGCCCCCAAAACAATTGGGACCTAACCACATTCGGATAATGGGAGTGAATAAAAAAAAGTATATTTTAATCAATGACTTAATGTATTAGTGGGCTCGGCTGGGAGATCTTGTAGTTCCAGTAGTCTTTAACCAAGCAAATAGCGAAAGATGCCGTTTGGCAGTTGATTTATTTTGTAATGGTTATTTATATTCAAATAGTGCTATGTTCAACGACTTAGTTTATATGAGACACAAACTTTTATACCTGGCCTATTTGAAGAGCTTAGCAGGATAAAGTGCTAAGTGACATTTTTGGAGAAAAAAAATAGATTTGTGTGTCAATGTATTGTAGACTAACCAGTGGATGAACATTTAAGACGTTGCGTGTGCCAGTAAACAAACACCAGGACATAATGACCAGGACAACCAACCATGTCAGATAGCTTCCTACTAGATAGGAGGAAGTCAGTGTATTGCTAATTCATCTAGTGGAATGATTTTCAAATCCTATCTTTTTTTAATTGTATTTACCAAATGTTCATTCCGCTGGAGCCTGTTGACTCACTGGTCAGTCTACCATACATGTTATTCCCTCCCTTAAAGATAACAGAATTCTCCCTTTTAATAAACTTAGTTGGATATATTTTAGTTTTTTGTCTGTTTTTAACGTATATAAGGGCCAACAAAAAAAAACTTAGACAAAAAGGTTGAAACGAGAAAATTAGCGTTACATTTTTTTTTCTAAAGGCCTTATCACACGAGAGCTCGCTCGTCCAGCGACGTCCCTATGCCGTTTCAAAAACTGGTTTTTCAAGCAGCTTCTGCTGGATGAGTTTTTTCGAGTCGACGTGTAAAAATCCGCTACTTTAATGCTGTTCAAACGGCTGCTCCAATCAGAAACGAAATTCAGCCGTGACGTCATGGCCGAGCCTCCTCCTCCAATACAGCGATACTGCTTTCAAGTTTGTGATGTCACGCATGTCAGCCATTCTCGTGTGTGACGTTTGCTGAACCAAAAGTTGTACGACCAGCGACTTCCCTACCGTCTCATAAGAGCTTGAGCACGTTCTTCCGCTGTGCTCTTCATTTGTGTTTGTCTCTGTTGGATGTCATGCCTTTCTGTTTTAGATGCCAAATAATTCCTAAGCATGGAAGCCAACAACGACGAAAGTAACAGGTTGGCCTTTTTCTGGTGGAAACTTTCCGATATTCAGATAATTAGCAATGCTTCGGATTATTGGAGTTTTACTGCAATTGTGACTTCAAATCGCACCTAGTTGAACCCTCATATCACATAAAATTACATTGAAATGCACCCTAAATAGCATTTGACTGCACATCCATGTCTCACAAAAGTATACTAGCAAAAACACTTAAAGGTGCTTTTAAATACACTTTAACATTTCCCCAAATGGAACCTAAAATACCCCCGAAAACAATTTATAAGAATTTCGTTTCTAATATTTTATAGGACAATATTAGAAACATGAAGAAAATGCAATACATACCAATGAAAATTGTTAGCCATTGTAGAATTTTTAAATACGAGTACCTGAAATAAAATACCAAGAGATACAATGTAAAATACCTTTTAATAAAGCAGCATTTATTATTTTAATTCGTACTTTTTATATGCTAGAATCACACTATGTTACTTTTCTTAAGAGCTTTAGGATTTAAAGTACGAGTATGTTACAATTTATTACAAACTGATGACTTAGAGAACTAAATGTTAGTGAAACAATTGATAAAATATTAAATGACTTTTATAAGTTAAATATATTTCAGTAGTTTTGAAAATGAGAGAAAACATAGTGCTTGTTTTAAATAGTATTTTATGACTGAAAAATAGGTATTTTTAACGAGTTTGATGTGCTGAATGCCTTTAAACGCTATTGCGTACAATTTTCCTAGTAGAGTCTTTGTACAACTTTCAACACTTAATTTGCGATTTTTTACAGAATGAGAACAATTTCATAAATTGCAAGCTAATTCAGTACTGAACTGAGCAATCAAAAAACAGCACTTCAAACCCACAATGAGTACCATGCAAGATTAAATAGTCGAACAGAATTATTATTCTTGATTATTCTAAACGCGTAAAATGATAAGTCATTACACTATTAAAACGAACGAGCGATTTTAACGCAGTCTGGTTAATTTTCACACCTCCAGTCTAGAAAATGCACTTCTCCTTTTGGAGTGGATCCTTTGCGTGTTAAACCTCCGACAGGATCACTCCAAACGAGTGATTTTAACTCAGTCTGAGTTAATATTCACTGCTTTCCAGTGATGAAAATGCACTTCTCCAACTGGAGTGGATTTCACTCTTTTGTTTTAAGAGTTTACTAGACCAATTTAAGTAATTATTTAGACTAAAAAATCAAAACGAACTTAAATTTTCAAATTGTAAACGTAAAATCAAACCTACCTATTTACACGTCCAAATCGCACATAAATACTTTCAAATCGGACTAAAATATACCCTAAACTTACACCTACAAATTTATATATATCATCGCCTATTCAAGACCTAAATGAGCCATCGAAACCTGATTTCGAACCTAAATGTTCTCTAAAATCGCACTTGCATGTACAGGGCGGAGAAAATTAAAGTGGCCCCAGCATAGAGACAGGAATTCATTAGGATATTTGGCGAGAAAAACTGAAACTGCTGTCAGCCTTCAAATCGAGATATAAGATTACACAGGCTTGTAAAGGCTTCACTTGCAAGCCTGTTTTTGCATTAGTTGGATCGGATTACCATCACATTGGAGCTACTCGTGGACCATTCTGCCGTGGGCAGGTAAACCGCAGTCACTTCCATAATGACTTAAACTAATTGAGTGTTTGCAACAATGGCCTAACAAGCAGGAAAACATTGGGTTTTTTTTTCAGGTCAAAAATGGTACAACTCATTGTTGCGATTACTGCAGTTCACCTGCCCGCGGCCGTATTGTCAGGATCCGTCAGTGCGCAAGTGTGAGTTGGGGTGTAAGTTGATCAATGCGTAGGGGAGGAATGTAATTTTTTCCAAATAATTATGCAATTTTGCGTCTTGCAATCAACTTAGTTTTCTAAAGGTCCGATTTTCTAGGATTATTAACGGTCGAAATAATAAGTGGAAACTATTTTTTGCTTAATATTGAAGCTCTCAATACAGTGGTGGAAATTGATTTATGAACTGGCAGTTTTTTAACAGTATTTCTATATTAAATGCGTTTTTATCGATTTAAATTTCATGCACTATACAGGCTCTGTATTATAAATTATACCCGTAAATAAAATTTTATATAATTTCATTAACAATTTATTTTGTCGATATTTTAGTTTTAGCATAGGGAAATTAATTTATGAACTTTTACATTCAATCTCAATTAATAATTACTAAAACTATTTTTTTTCGTTATTGCTTCCTTGATTTTGTTTTTCATAGACAACACGAAACTTTGGGTCAAGTTTTGGTCAAGCAATTTCCAATTTTTAATGATTAAGTCCTTCTATTCCATAACTGATGCACACTGTATTGACATCATACTCCATTTGAGTAAATTATTCATACCAATTGATCTCAGACATTATCTATGGGGTTTAAGTCATGGCTATGGGCAGTATGATCTAAATGAACAACACTTTGTACATTAATCCAGTCTTCCATTTCGTTTGAAATGTGGATACTTGCATTATCATGCATAAAAATATAATCAAAAGCATAGTTTTGCCGTGCAAAAAGGAATCAAAGAATTTTCTAGAACAAATCTGCAATAAAGTGATGTTTGTCAGCCCTTCAGAAAAAAAACATTGTTTCTTCAATCATAAGATTTCGTTGCCCAAACCATCAAACTTCCACCACTAACATTTCTGCTGAATACAGATCTTGGATATTTTCGAAGATCCTTTCAATAAAAGTTTAAACCATCACTCCATCCAAATTGATTTTTTTTCATCAGCAAATTTCACTTTTTTCCCATTTCTCTCAATCCACCCCCACCCAATCCATTTTTATGTAGTTATGACCATATTTTAATAACCTGTCTTTATGGTGAAGAGTCAGCTTTGGACCAGCCTTCATTTGGAACATTTCAAGTTCGACGACGATATCAATATTTGTCCTACTCTTCTGGGAGTTACAGGAAGTGATAGTTCATAACAAATTCGTCCTGTAATGCACAAATTCTGCCACAAATGGTAACTTTTCGGGATGCAAGTCCAATAATCCTGCTTTTCTCCCTCGTCCCACAAGGGTTACACCTTTTTTATTGATGGTTTTTACCGTAGTCACAATGATTCTTCAAATATTTATGAATTATATTTATTGATCGTTTAAGTAATATGCTGATTTCTCTTACAGATTAGTTACAATATTATATAAGGGTCATTTTTTATCTTTTTGGCTTCAGGCAGTCCCGCAAGCTTTCCTATTTAGTAAAATGGGAACAAAACAGATAAATTTCAACAAAGTTGTCCTTAAACTTATTTATAAACAATGATAGTAAGCTCCTCTGAAGTTCAAATGAAGAACTAGTTAAAATATTTGGTACCTGGGTTCAAAATAAATTTGAGTTCATAAATCAATTTCCACCATTTGACATGCCAAAAAACTAAAAATAGATATATTTTTATTTAATATCATTTTTTGAAAAAAATTAGGTGCGAAAATCCTTTATTATACTCTGAATATACAACACACAAAATTCGAATTGTGAGCACTTAATACAAAGCGATATCTGGTGAAAAGAATGTTAGTTCATAAATCAATTTCCACCACCGTAGCTTCATTTAGTAAGGTTAATTTTGACCTGGAGACAATTCTAAATTATTACTACCTCTATGACGGGGGGCGGGGCCACTTATTTGCACCACCCTGTACAAACAAGTATAGTATTTATGCATTGATTTTTAATTGGTTTCTAATATTTTATAGGACAATATTAGAAACATTTAAAGAATGTTTTACTTACCATTGATTATTGCGATTCACTGCAAAATTTTTCAAATAATGGCACCCTAAAATAAGCAGAGAGAAGTAATATTATACAGTGTATAAATATATGAAATAACTTATTCTGCATCTTCCCCCTCCATGGCTTGTTTAGTTTGAATTATCGTCGCACTAGAGCTACACGAGGGCTATTGGCGACGGGCGTCGTATTTTAGAACCACAGTCAAGTGAAGAGCCGACACCTGAATAGGCACCCGACGCAACCGTTAAGGGCGACATCGTACGCCGCATTAGGACTTTGAAGGATATTTAACGTGCACTCCCTTACACGGGGTATTATTCGTCGGACATTTTTGGCTGCACGGGCCGTTTATAGGGGCGGCAGCTATTTTGGCGATTCCCGGACCCGAACCTGTGACCTTCCGCATGCTAAGCGAGTGCTTAACCGACTGGGCCCCGGTCTCCCCTACTATCCTTTTTTTTTTATTCGAAGGAATTAAAACAAGAAGTTCCGAAAAAAAACTTAAATAGCTTATTTTTCCTGTTACTCAAATGCTTGCTAAACTTCTTGTAGGAAAACAAGTTGGTTTGAAACAGAAACTGGCACCTATAACCGTTTCTACACAAGGTTTATACACGTTGGAAGAATGCAGTTGATTTATTTTGTAATAAATATTTTTTTATTCAAATAATGCTATATTCAACAACTTAGTTTATATGAGACGTTTAAACTTTTATACTCTGCCAATATGGAGAGCTTAGCAAAAGAAAGTGGAGGTGACATTTTTGAAAAAAATGAGGTATTTAATACATGTTATTCCCTCCTTTAAAGATAACAGGATTCCCCCTTTACATAAATATTTTTTTTTGTTTTTAACGTATCCAAGCGTAAACAAAATAACTAAAACGCTAATTTTATCGTTTCCACCTTTTTGTCACTTGCACGTTCTTCCACTAAGCACTTCATTTGTAAGTGTTTGTCTCTGTTGGACGGCATATGCCTTACTGTTTAAGTCGCCAAAAAATTCCTAGGCATGGAAGCCAATAACGACGAAAGTAACAGGTTGGCCTTTTTCTGGTTTAAACTTTTTTTTTCCGATATTCAGATAATTAGCAATGCTTCGGATTTTTGGAGTTCTACTGTAATTGCAACCTCAAATCGCACCTAGGTGAACCCTCAAATAGTAATTAAATATTACTTAGAATTACATTGAAATGCACCTTAAAATAACATGCGACTGCACATCGGATATTTGGAGTTCTACTGATAATTAGCAATGCTTCAGTTAGGTTAGGTTTTTTAATTATCGTCGCACTAGAGCTACACACGAGGGCTATTAGCGACGGGCGTCGTATTTTAGAACCACAGTCAAGTGACGAGCCGGCACCTGAATAGGCATACGCGATCGTTAGAGGCGACATTGTACGCAGCGTCAGAAACAAGAAAATTACCGTTTAAGTTACAAAAAGGTAGAAACGACAAAATTTGCGTTTTTTTCTAAGCACGTTCTTCCACTATGCGCTTCATTTGTAAGTATTTGCCTCTGTTGGACGACATATGCCTTACTGTTTTAGTCGCCAAAAAATTCCTAGGCATGAAAGCCAACGACAAAAGTAACAGACAGGCCTTTTTCTGCTTTAAACTTTTTTTGATATTCAGATAATTAGCAATGCTTCGGATTATTGGAGTTCTACTGTTATTGTGACTTCAAATCACACCCAGTTGAACCCTCATATCGTCCTCATATTAAATTTGCTTTCAAACACACCTAAACATTTCCTCAAATCGAACCTAAATATGCCCTCTAAAATAATTTATAATAATTTTGTTTCTAATATTTTATAGGACAATATTAGAAACATGAAGAAAATGCTATACATACCAATGAAAATTGTAAGCTATTGCAGAATTTCTAAATCCGAGTACCTGAAATAAATATATCAAGAGATACAATGTATTAAATACCTTTTTGTAAATCAGAATTTATTATTTTATTTCGTACTTTTTAAAGGCTAGAATAAGCAATATGGCACTTTTCTTAAGATCTTTAGCATTTAAAGTACGAGTATATTACAAATTATATCAAACTGATTAAAATCAGCTTAGAGGACTAAAGGTTAGTGAAACAATTGATATAATATTAAATGACTTTTTAAGTTACAATAATTTTTTAATAGTTTTGAAACTGTGAGAAAACATAGTGCACGTTTTAAATAGTATTTTATTACTGAAAAATCGACTTGATCGACTCGACTTGGTCGACTTTTTGACTTGAAGACAATTCTAAATTATTACTACCTCTATGACGAGGGGCGGGGCCACTTATTTGCGCCACCCTGAACAAACAAGTATAGTATTTAAATGTGCTGCCATGCATTGATTTTTAATTGGTTTCTAATATTTTATAGGACAATATTAGAAACATTGAGGAAATGTTTTACTTACCAATGATTATTGTGAGGCACTACAAAATCATTAAAAGAATGGTACCCTAAAAGAAGCCAAGAGAAGTAATATTATAGAATGTATAAATACATGAAATAAATTTATCTGCATCTTCTTCCTCAACTTTCCTCCATAAGAAGTTTGGGTTTGGTTGAATTTCCAGGAAGCCACTAGATTGGTTTTGGCGTAGGGCCCACAGTTCTGAATCTGGCTTAGAATGAATATGGAAATAATAAAAACATTTTTAAGAGGTATTGTCAGTCCCATAGAGCTGATGCAGTAGTTTTGGAATCACAGCTTCCACATAAGCAATGCTTTGCCAAGTAGCCCTTTACCTCAAGTACGGGAATCAAAGCAACATCGAAATGAATCAAATTTGAAACGAAAATGTTATCTTGTTAATTACTT
This sequence comes from Hylyphantes graminicola, assembly GCA_023701765.1. Classification (NCBI taxonomy): domain Eukaryota; kingdom Metazoa; phylum Arthropoda; class Arachnida; order Araneae; family Linyphiidae; genus Hylyphantes; species Hylyphantes graminicola. The sequence continues at coordinate 24,593,700 of CM043111.1, forward strand.
ATGTCTTTGAAATTTTAAAATGCCAAAAATATACAGCAGATGGCAACACTATTTTAAAACTTTATCAATTAATAATTAAATAACCGTAAGTCATTTTCTTTTAATTTGTTTTTCAAATGATGTTATAATGATTTCCATAACTGGTGAAAACGGGATAACGTAGAATAAGTGATAACAAGTAGAACTTGCTGTTTTTATACAAATTCATTTTAAATTCAAAGGAAAACTTTAAAGTACCACAATTTCTGAAAAAAAATAATTGTGCTAAAACTATTTTGGTTAAAAAGAAACAGAAACTAAATAATCATGTTCCACATCAAAAACTACATAATTTTTTTCTGTTGAAAAATATTGAATACTTAAATATGGTTTTTGTATTAAAATTGCAAGTGCTTTTAGTGCTAATGGGAGCAAATTTTAACGAATGGAATTTTTGGAGACAGACGGAATTTTCTGGCGAAAAAATGCCGTATACATGTTAAGGAACACAGTTTGCAAAGTTAAAGTTTACCATTGGAAGTAATATGGCAATGGTTCTATATTTTGGTACTTTATCACTTGCTCCCGCGAAATGAAAAAGCGTTAAATTGTATTCGAGCACACACTTTTACTACAAAAAAGCGCCAATACCTCTTATACAATAACTAAACTGGAGACCAATAAATTTGATACGAGTTTTTACCTTTTTGATAGAAGTTTTCTGAATCTTCTCAAGGTGCAACAAATGAGCAGAAATCCTCCTGGCTTGTGAAATAAACGAAGCCATGGAAACTGCACCATAAGACTCCTGTATAAAGAAACTCAAAACAGAAAAAATATTAATACCTTTAAAATTTTGCACTATCACGATAATCAAGATAAATTGAATAGCTTAATGGAAGAACCTGCTAAGTGACAAAAATGTCAAAACGTGGAGAAAAAATTATCATTACATTTTTTTTTTTGTTTAGACTTAAGATACAATGAAAACGGCAATGACAAAAGGTAAATTATATACTTAACTTAAAGTTTATAAAAATGGATAGTCCAGTTATTTTTAAAGGATGGACTAATACGTTCATCAACAAAAAAAAAGCTCAGTATTTTTTTAAAAAAAAAGAACTCAAACATATCGGTTAACACGTTCTTCCACTAATCTCTTCAACTTGCTTTTTAAGAAGTATATAACTACATAACATAAGTGCATTAAGAGGGATTGTCAATCCCATATATCTAATGCATCTGTTTTGGTATCAAAACTTCCGCTGAAGTATATTGCTTTGTCATGTTAGCCCTTTTTCCCAAGTACAGGAATCAACATATCATTGAAATGAAACTAAGTTGGAAATGAAAATTTTATCTTATTTACTTGTATATTTTTGAAGCTTTAAAATGCCAAAAATATACCGCAGATGGTGACACTATAATAAAACTTTATCAATTAGTAATTAAATAACCAGATGTTATTTTCAATTTTGCTATAAATTGATTATGATGATTCCAATACGTGGTGAAAATGGAATAACATGGCAAACCGATTCTTTTGCACAAGCTGTGATTTGAAAACTAATGCATTAGCTTTATATGACTGACAGTCCCCCTTAAAATGCATAAACAGTCACAATCATTCAAAACCATGCAGTTCCACACACAAACGAGCACTGAAATCCCTGCTCGCCCTCCCTCTCCCAAATCTCTTGTTACTCGCGAAGCTCGTTCATGCTCACTCAAAGTCCGAGTCTCCGCTTTTCGCTATTGCCGATTCAGAGCAGACCACGAAGCGAGGACTTTCAGACACTTAGCAATGCAAAAGAGACCAACGCTGCACTGGTTTCCAGTCGCGTTTGCAGTACACGAGAAAATACCGAGGCCTGGCCGAGAAGCCCTGAAGTGCTGCCCGACTGACTTCGGTCGAAGTTCCCGAGCGTGGCCGATGATGTCGGAGACCAGCATTACTCGATTTCACAAGCGAGAGTCGCTTTTACACTCGTGCACATGAATTGCGTCGTCTTTCGGGCGTGTGTCACCATGTTCCGACGTTTACACGACGCTTTCTTGTAGTCGGGTCCACTCGTCGGAAATGACGTCTTTGAACCTCGATGCGGTGCCCCGATGATAGACTCGCACCTTCGTTGCATTTATTGTTCTCATTTACACGTTATTGGGAATTATCTTTCGTTTAGATATATATAATTTGTTTCAAGGAGGGGAGGGAGGGGGTCACATATTCTCACAGCGCTGTTCTCAAGTGCCTTATACTGCATTGAGAGCATATCAACAAAAATGACATATACTTTTTTTTTTCTCTTAAAATTCCATTTTTCTTTCTCCTTGAAAAACGACACTTTACTTTTTTCCCATTGAAATAGAATTCCCTATTTTCCCATTGATTTCAATATTTCGGCTCGGTAGCTGTGAGGTATTACGTGTCTATCTCATAAGCCCAAAATTGCGGGTTGAGCCCCGGCTAAGTCGAAAGATTTTCAAGAAGAGAAAATCGTCGTCACACATTCTATGTGGATTATGTGGCATGTAAAAGATCCCGTTATTACCCTTTTGCCTTGATTTTTCTGTACAAATATCGGTACTTAAAAGTCCGCAGAGTGCTCAGATACATTATAATCTGATCGTCGAAATTAGCAGTGAGATCCGCTTCGATGGCGCCACAAAAAATGACCCTCAGTTCTTGTAATATGCCGAGTCTGCAAAAGGCTGAATCCACTATAAAAAAAGCAGCCCCATTTAAAAGAAAAATGCACAATCTTTCCAGCATTTTATCATTTCTTGTAATGTACGAGGAATTCTTAAAGTCCCGGTCATTTATGTTGATATGCTTTTTGACATGTTTAGGGTGGTATCTCTGTACTTTCCCAAATTGCATTGCTCTCTTCCGACCCTTAGTTTAATTTCGGTAAGGTCGAAGGCAGCTCACATTTTTGTTGGCTGCAAACACGGTGCAATCTCCGAGAAAATATTAAAGTTACCAATCTTGAAAATTAGGTGTGTACAGTAACGTAAACACCTCTTAAATACAACAGAAAGACTCAAACGGCTATTTCTCAATTGAAAAAGCTACCACGTTAAAGCCTTTCCTTTTTTGCTAAGGCAGGATGGATTTTGCTTCATGCAAGAAATGTCAAAATCAGCTGTCCTCTCTGATCACGTCTTTGGCTCAGGACTTTAGAGGGAGGGTCTCAACTCTTCTCCCCTTCTAGTACTACATTATTTTAAAGGTTCCTGGTCTAATGGGTCGTGTCTCCCTCTCCTCGGTCTTTCAAACCGAGGATCATAGAGCCGAAAGGATTTTTTTAATGGATCTTTATAGGTAATAGACAAGTCGTTAGCTTTCCTCGTTTTTCTTCCCATCTATTACACCTCACAGTTTCGGCAGGGAAGGGATTCGGAAAAATACAGAGGTGGTTGCCCCCCCCCCCCTTGATTAAAGGAACTTCCTCTAAGTTCAATATCAAAATAGCTATGAATACTGGAGGGAGTTTACCGTCACAGCAGGATTTCCGACAATACAAATAGGGATGTACGCCAAGAAGTTCAATTAGGCCCCAATTTGAATTTGTAGCCCAATGCAAATGTTATTTCGTTATTCATAGATATAAACTTTTGAAGCGTTTATTTTGCCCCAGCTCACATTTAAATTGTTACCCAGTGCTCCAAATGTTGTTAGCTGAATCATTTTTACCTTAGTTTTTCAACGTTTCTATTAAGAAATTCATATTAGAGATTGAAAAATTTCTTAATGAATAACTTTTCCCTAAGTATTACCTCTTTAACGCTAGAGGGAGTTGCTTACGTCCACTCTTTCAACGTTGTCTATCTCTTGAAAGCCGTACTTTCCTATTCAATTAACAATTGAAAACGGCAGTATTTCTCTATTAGCGCTTTCTATTCAAGGCTGAAAAAATCGTGGCTGTTTTTTAGCTGTTTTATTTTAATGTTTATCGACTACAATTGTCTAATTATAAATGCAATTTAACTAAATTCAATCATAATAAAGCAATTATTCAAGATGCTACTCTTACAAATTGCTGATTCTTAAATAGTGTGATAATTTGCTAAACAGTGCAGAAATTGCAATATAGTGATTTTGTCCATCTATAATTGAGCCCCCTTTTGTTCCAAATTTCCCGGAAATCTGGGGGCGGTTCCGTAACATGGATTATCAGTATAAAGTCTCAATGGGCGGAGTGCGCGTACCCTGTAGGGTGCCTTCCGCATAAATGAAGAGTAAGGGGAAAAACAACTTCATTACGTAGGAATATCCAAGTATTAATTTGTGCTTGGCAGACATTGGCCACAGGAAACCGGTTTTTCTTTCGCGGTAGAAAAGTATAACTCGTGTCCACTGATCTCTGGCGTAAATCAGGGTTGCCGAGAGAGAAAAACAAAGTGAGTCACTGGGTTCCCAATACTTGTTTAGGGGATGACAATTGTTGCCGAATAATCCTGATGCAGACAGATTCCTGTGCAATGAAGTTTTTTCCCAGTAATCTTCAAATGTGAGAGGAGTGATGCGATAGGAATGCCCGCGAATTTTGATGCCCATAAAGAGTATATATGTGTGACGGAAATTCCCTACTGCGCATATGCTTAAAAATCGGTTACAGGGTTCAATTACCTATTACTGTACACGATATACATGGGAAAAATCGATGTGAATCAAAACAAATTTTCTCTCCGTCAGTTTCTGCAAAGCTTAAAATAGGAATTATCTTAACTAGAAATTATTAATTTAATTAACCCATGTTTATTTTTGAGGGTTGAATAAGCAGATAATTGAACGATAGAGGCCTTCAGATTCAAATCCTCAACTCCTAATGGGTTTTGTTATGAAATAGAAATTTTAAGTTTCTTCCTTTTTTAAGTATATTGGTCTCATTACTTAGGAAAAATAACTCCGTTATGTTAAAGAAAACAGTGTTGTGAAAACAATGTCGAATTTCTTTTTATATAAGGGTAAACTCTTCCAGAAGTGTTCCGAGGAATGCTCACTTTATCAGTATTTAGTATGTAATTTTTATTTTGAAAAAACAGTTTCTTTAGTTGTGTGTGAAGAGGAAAATTGCCAAATTAATAATTATTTTCAATTAGTTAAGAAGATTTTTCTATGATGCATCAAAACAATGACATTTTAGTTAAGTTTCAATATCAAAATTAAGATAACTAAAAGGAGGACCCCATTACTATGTTTCTAATAATTTGCATAGTAAGATTGCACAAATATATATTCGTATCGTATTTAAAATAATAGGATTTTGAAAATCCAATATGAATAAACATTTTGTTCAGAAATTGCTTTTTAATCCTATTAATCCCAAAAGGGTTAACTTATTTTTTCCGATATGAGCCGAATTTTGGGTTGGAGGGTAGTTCTGAGTTACGTTATAAGATTGCATTAAAAACTATTTCGAAAAATTATTGCATTGGGTTTTGTTGCGTTTGTTAACCTGCAAATTCAAAGTAAGGCATAAACAGATTAAAAATTATTCTTATATTTTTAAAATTAAGATTTGTTCAAAAATAATACAAAGCTTACTGTATCCGAATCGTTAATTACAAAAAAATTCAATGAAACTTCTTTAAATAAATATTCAAACTTCAAAACTAAAATTGAAGAATTGTAAAATAAAATACAAGATATTTTCAATTAAAGTTATCAATAAACTGCAAATGGAACCTTTTTCACAGTAAATTGCATAGCACTGTTTGGGTATTTTACAAGTCAATAACTATTAGCTATTTTTTTTTAAAAAGAATATTTCTTGGTAATGCGAATTTAAATTTTTGTATTGGTACTGGTACTAATATTTAGATTATTGAATTTAAAGTATATTTAATACAAATTCAATTATATTTAATTCTAATATCTATAATATTTATTTCTAATGAAAAGTTACTTTGGTACCTTAAAATAATAGAATCTTAAAATACACTAAAGTGCGTAGAACAAAGAGTTTGAAAGAAAAGACAAATCCTTAGAGGTTAAAAAAATTTTGGTTTTCAATTTCGCAACCGGTAATGGCCTAAGTTGTGACATGTTTTGCATAAAATTGCTGCAAACTTTGAGATAATTATCACTTACGCCTTAAACTAGATATTTTTATAGATAAAACCCTAATAATTCTGGTAGAAAATTAATTCTGTCTGAAAAACAAAATTTATTTTTAATTGTTTATTTCATAACTTAAGCCATCCAAACCAATTAGTTTCAAACTCTCAATTAAGGTAAGTGCATTTTTCTGATTTTACAAATCACTAACAAAACTGACTTTTTTTGTTTTAGTAAAGACAAAAAAATTTACAGTTTGCGAAATTTATATTTATAGTTTTCATTTACATTTGAAAGTGAACATTTGTTTTCTTATTCACCGAATATTATTAAAGCTAGTATAGGCTTGGTTGTTTTTTAACTCTTTGAATAATTTAGTTCAAAAAGCGTAAAATATTCATCAAAACAAAATCTTAAATGTTCTTAATGAGACAGAATGGATAACATGATCTCTGTTTTGATGCATACAAAACCAAGTAAAATCCAGGCATATATATTTCTTAATTAATTTTTTATGTATCTTCTAATTAGAGTTATAAATACAATATTACAGTTATGTACAAGGCCATTAAAATTGTAATTGATCAAGAAATAAACATTTCTTCAGTTGACACATTTCATTGGACGAAAATTCAAAAGAAAATCATTTTGAATATAAAAGAAAATTAGGATAATAATTTAAGCTGAGGTTTTTGTTTAGAGAAACGCAGATAATTTACAGAAGAGAGAAATTTTTAACGAAAAAAAAAGGCAATTTCAGCATGAAATTGAGACCATACGGTATTAAATTTCCAACGTTTTTGTCTGAATTGAATTGTATATTTATATTTTCATCATTTTGAAATACATTTATTTCCATCATATTGCAATTGACAATTATAGTATTTCTTTTACTTTATCGCAGTTTTTACTTGCATATGATTTGTTTAATTGTCTGTTTCAATTTTAGTCCATTCATCTTTAAATGATTTGATTAGCTTTCACTTGCTTGAAATTAAAATGTAATATATCAGATTTCTTATGCATTCACTAAATAATAAAAACTTGGAAATGACGTCATTTCATTTTCTAGAAAGCAGTTAAACACATTTAAACATTTTGAAAGAAAATTTTGAAATTTAAAGTAACACTTAAACTAAGTGATGCAGTAATCTTTAAACTAATTACCATAAAATGGGAAACGTGTATGAAGGCCCAGTGGATAAGTGGTAGCTAACATGTAACCAGGGTTCAAGTCCTCTTTTGAGCAAGTAAGCTTTTTGGTAGGTCGATAAAATAAGGGACCAATATAGCTTGGGAACTAAGCACATTTAAGTTTCGCGTCGGTCCGACCAGCTGACCAGAACTCCTGCAGCAATGCACTCCATTAAAACTGGTCTTTAAATTTAGCACATGTTGTTTTGACCTCCAATGGGTTGTCCGGACACTGAGTAAGGTGTAGTTTCAGCTTTATTTTCAAGAACTATATAATTACAACTTTGCCTTTGCATAAAGGCACCTTTAAACGCAACGCTTAAAAAATAAATTATTATTTCGATATCATTATTAGCATGTAAATCAAATTAGTGGAGGCAAAATAAACTTTAATGCAATAAATAGTCTTCATATAGGAAACGTTTGTATTACATTTGCATTTACTTTGAGGTAGAAGCAAGAGAGAAAATTTGTCAATTTCCATTCGGATAAGCATTCGTATCCTACAAACTTTGCAAAATATAAATTACTTTTCAAAATTAAAAACGAAATTACATAACATAGTTCAGAAAATCAACTTTTTCGAATAAATTATTGAATTTTGCGAAAGTGATCAGTTTTATTCATAAATTTAAAAAAAAAAAATTGGGGTTTGTAAAAAAAAAAAATAGCAAGCTTTATGCACATATATAGTGTGGTTGATATTTAAACACGATATAGAACTTAAATGAATTTATATAAATACTTGAAGTAAATTACCAAGCTTTTCTTTTGTGAAAACTGTTTCCTAGAATTCTTAATAAAATGTCATGTTAAGTCTAATATTCATTGATACGAATAAAATGCGCAACAAAACGGTAACAATGTCAAGACTTCAATTTATGAAGTTATTGAAGATCATCACTGAATATCATTATTTCAATTTTATTGAAGCAGATGGACTGCTGTTCGATCCTCAATTACTATTAATACTTTATTAATAAGTAGATACAGTTGGATATGCGTACTTGTGCTAAAATAATTTTTCTAGTATGCATGCAAATGAGTAAAATTTGGCAATTTTTAATAATGAATTTAAATATGATATTTATAATTCAGGTTAATTATCAATTACCAATATTTGACAATTAAGGTGTTCTACGTTCAGAATAATTTATATATTGCATTATTTAAAAATGACAATTTTAGTTAATTTACCGAAAAGTAAAGTATATGTTGTAGAAATGAGTAGAAAATACAACTTTTTAGTAGTCAACTTTAGCAAAAAGGTAATACCACAAAATAATTTTTGTAAGATCCTCAATTAAAAAAATTTTAAAGAGACAGAAATTAATTAAATTCAAATGGAAAGCTTTAGATTTCGGAAACGAAAGTTAAAATATATTCCATAGATGTACGTACAAAAAACCGAGATCCATCAAGTAATAGAACTTAATTAATGATTATTGAATGATCCTCAATCGTGAAAAACTAAATATGTGGCAAAGTGACAGGAAAAGGTACAATATTTGACTATCAACTTCAGAATATATAGGAGGAAATTTAAATTTTCGATACAATTTTTTTCTTCATTTTTTCGGAATACGAATATTTTGGTTAATATAATAATTGGAATTTCAAGATTAACTCTTGGTAACTGCTTTGGTTAACTGTTTCCTCAGTTTAGCAATGAACAGAGACTCTTCCGCATTTCGGTCTTAACTTGAAGGAACAAATTTTATATTTAAAGAAAATGTGTGAATTGTAATTGCGTGCAGGAAATTGTGTGGCGAGTATATCTAAACAAGCAAAACCATTTGAAACAGAACTTTCGATTGCCTTACGATTAAAAACTGCTAACTCAATGTACCCCTATTGTTTCAAAATGCTTCCTTATTTATAAATTTTGGATTTTAAGTTTGAAAAATCCTTGTCTATCCTGCTCTTATTATATCATAATTCGAGAATTCCCCTTCCTCCATGCTAGCGAGGATCGTAAAGCGAGGGGAAGGGTAGTTCTAGTTAATATGAGTATTCTTCAACCACATTTCTACAGTTCAATAATATGAAAGTTTCATATTCTTTCTGTACAAAGTGAACTGCCAGCAAAGAGCAGCTAAATATATGTTGCATCTCAAAGAGAGATGATTCAGACGGATGAGTAACCCCCGTTTGATCAAAAACAGATTAAGTGCTCTCATTTGACAATTGACCGAAATTGTGAAGGATTGTCAGAGGCGCCGACTCCATAGGGCCTGAGGGGGCCCGAGCCCCCTCGAAAATTCGTCCCCCAATAATTTAAGAAAATTATTAGTTTTTTTTTGCATTGTAAAATCACAAAATTCGGATAGTTTCGTGAGCAGTGTTTCAGAATATCAATATTACGTAATCTTATTTTTGATTCGCGTCTTTTACTCTGCATTTTTTCTCTTTGTTTGGCGCCTGCTGGTCACGTGACCGGTAGGTGTCTTTTTTTATTAAAAGTGTCGCTCTCTTGTGTGTAGTGTGAATTAAATTTGCAATGAATAAATTTGCGTTACCTTTTGGTAACAAATTTATCCATTGCAGGCGCGCTTGGACGTATACTATATTACTTTATTTGTTATTTTCAAATAATTATTAATAAATATTTTTAGGATTTAAGACCCAATTAAAACCTGTATTTACGTACTTTTTGACTGAAAGTATTGGGCACACTGTATTAGCATTAACTTTGATATATTGTTTTTGTTTAATGAACGCTGAGCCTTATTCAACAAGGTAAGCTTTAATTAGCTATTCCACTTATTAATCTGATAATACAGTGGAACCCCGGAAACTCGGGACTTGAAGGGCGTCTAGCTTCCTAAATGTTGAGTTTACATCAGGAATGAAGGGTTATGCGTACAGTTATAGTCCATAAGCATAATTATTACTGTAAATTAAATAAGCTTCTTACGAAAATAACGTCCGTGTTTATGTTTTGTTTCCTTTTTCCAAGCCAAAAAATTTGTCAGGCTTTTCGAGTTTCCCGGAGTGTCGAGTTATCGAGAGTCGAGCTTTCGGGGTTCCAATGAATGTTCAGCACATGATTCTAAAATGCTTAAAAACTCACTACGTTTCATCGAAAATTTAGAAAATTTCCCGGGGACAAAACCACCGCATGGGCTCCCCCAATATTTTCTATAAGCCGGCGCCCCTGAGGATTGTTCACTGGTATTATCATTGGAATAACACTATAAACCTTTGTGAATAACACATTACAGATGATAGTAACTTTAGCACAAGCCAGGGTCCATTTTTTTTTTATTCTTATGGATTACGGGTATGACATAATCTCGTATATCTATTTTACGAATTGCAAAGTAGTTAAATGTAAACCTTCCGATAGTAAACTAACAGAACACTTAACTGGAGTTAATGAAAAATTAATTATTTTTTGATTAAAAAACTATTAAAATCATTTAATATTTGAGGAATTTTTAATGTCCGACTTTAAAAATTTTAATGATTTTTTTTTAATTTACAACAAAGATTCATATTTCGATTCTTTATCATTTTCAAGCAAAATATATTTACTAATTTATTTTATAAAATTTGACACATTGTCATTTCTATTAAATATATAATCCTTTTGGAGTCTGAATTTTGCTAAATAATGAACAAAAAAAATTGAAAATTAAATTAAATCAACATAAATAAATGGAAATACAGAAAAAAAAAGTATATTTAACAAAAAAAGCAATTGCTCACATAATTAAAACCCTTAAATATAAAAAAAAAATTAAAGGTATGTGAACCACTTTTAATTGTGCAAGTAAAGGGTGATATCTTTCCATGAATATTAATTTTCTGGACTGAAATAAATTATGCAATTTTACTCTATATCTTAAGAGTAAAAATGACTATCCTTTTTAGAATTTTAGAACTCGAAAAGGAGAAAATTGAAACATTAAATTTATACTACATTGTAAATGGATTTTTAATTGAATTTATTAAAAAAAACAATTGAACTAATGACTGCTCAAGTGTAACATCTCCTAAAAGCCTATTTATATCTTGTGTCTCTTTTTGGTATTGCAATGGATTTCTAATAGTATTTTTTTTATTATGAACATTTCATAATTGTGTAAGGGATTTTTGACGCGAATTAGCCCATTTGCTGTCAGGTGGTTGTAAAGGGATGTCATCGCTTATTTTTCCTATGAGGGGAATTACTAAGTTTGTTAATGAAAAGAGTTTTTTTCATCCTTATCCGATGAAACTTAGTACCTTCATAGGAAAAATACGAGAAATACCCAAGCCCTACGCCACCACCACAGTTGAAACAACCAATCGTAGAAGGATGTTGTTTTTTTTAATGGGGTTTTGTCTGTCATCAAGCCAGGTTTACTATTTAGTCATTTTTTAGAAATTAATAAGAACATTATCAAATAATAATTTTAAATTAAAAAAAATACTGAACATTTTTAGAATATAAATTTAAATTAAAAAGCATTAGCTATATTTAAAAAAAATAATTAGGGTTTTTTTTAAATATATTTAAATATTCAATCTAATTTAAACATTAAAATATTTTTTTAATGTATTATAGAATTTGCTTTAAAGATGGTACAAATTAAGTGAAATTTTTTTTGCATTGTTTTAAAATTACTAGTTATTCTTCTAAGCGTTAATTAGTTTTCTTTGTGAGGCTTCATCTCCAACTTTTTGTTTCACTTCTGATTGGTTCCACTCATTGACAGATGGCAACAGATCTTAAAAGTAAATGTTTCGATGGAACACCAGTCGCCTATTTTTTTGGGCTCATAATCTCATAATTTGTAAGATTTAAGGCATTCTTGCATTGTTCATCGCCTTAGGTGCCTTAGGTTAATCTCAGAATTGCAAAGAGCGGTAGTAACAGGATTTATTTCCACTCCATGCACTAGAAAGTTCTAAGCGTGAATGTCAGAATTTGTGACATTCCTCAGGCCTGTTTGCATTGTTCATCGAAGAAAGTGCAAAGAGGGGTGGTAACTGGGTCTTTCGGCAATATGCAGAAGAGGGTTCTCGGCGGGAATTTCATGGTTTGCGATTCTAGAGACCTGCCGGCATTGTTCATCGAAGAAAGTGCAAAGAGCGTTGGTAACGGGTTTATTCGGCCCGGGGCACAAGAGGGTACTCAGAATGTTCATGGTTTGTGAGTCTTAATGCCTGCATGCATTGTTCATCGCAGAAAGTGCAAGAGCTGTGGTAACGTTTTTTTTTTCGGCTCCATGCACAAGACGGTGCTCAGAATGTTCATAGTTTGCGAATCTTTTGGCCGGCTTGCATTGTTCATCGCAGGAAATGTAAAGGGTAGTGGTAATAGTTTTTCTTTCGGCTAAATGAAGAAGAGGGTTCACAGCGGGAATTTCATGGTTTGTGAGTCTTGAGGCCTGCTTGCATTGTTCATCGAAGATAGTGAAAAGAATGGTGGTAACGGGCTTTTTTCAGCTCCATACACTAGAGGGTTATCAGAATGTTCATGGTTTGTGAGTTTTCAGGTCTGCATGCATTGTTCATCGAAGATAGTGCAAAGAGCGGTGGTAACAATTTCTTTATCAGCTACATGCAACAGAGTGTTCTCAGAATGTTCATGGTTTGTGAGTCTTCAGACCTGCTTGCATTGTTCATCGCAGAAAGTGCAAAGAGCGGTTGTAACGGGGTTTTTTTTTTCAGCTCCATGCACCAGAGGGTTCTCAGAATGTTCAAAGTTAGTGAATCTTCAGGCCTTGTTGCCTACTTCATCGTACGACATGTAAAGAGGGGTGGTAACGGTTTCTTTATCAGCTACATGCAACAGAGAATTCTCAGAATGTTCATGGTTTGCGAGTCTTCCGATCTGCTTGCATTGTTCAGCGAAGAATGTGCAAAGAGCGGTGGTATAGGTTTTTTTTTCTGCTCTCTGCTCAAGAGGGTTCTCATAATGTTCATGGTTTGTGAGTCTTCAGACCTGCCTGCATTGTCCAGCGAAGAATGTGCAAAGAGAGGTGGTATAGTTTTTGTTTCGGCTCTATGCACAAGAGGGTTCTCAGAATGTTCATGGTTTGTGAGTCTTCAGATCTGCTTGCGTTGTTCATCGCAGGAAGTGCAAAGAGCGTTGGTAACGGGTTTTTTTTTCAGCTCCATGAACCAGAGGGTTCTCAGAATGTTCATGGTTTGTGAATCTTCTGGCCTGCATGCATTGTTCATCGAAGATAGTACAAAGAGCGGCAGTAACGGTTTTTTTTTCAGCTCCATGCACCAGAGGGTTCTCAGAATGTTCAAAGTTAGTGAATCTTCAGGCCTTGTTGCCTACTTCATCGTACGAGATGTAAAGAGGGGTGGTAATGGTTTCTTTATCAGCTACATGCATCAGAGAGTTCTCAGAATGTTCATGGTTTTTGAGTCTTCCGATCTGCTTGCATTGTTCGTCGCAGAAAGTGCAAAGAGCGGTGGTACCGGTTTTTTTTTCGGATCTATGCACAAGATTGTTTTCAGAATGTTCATGGTTAGTGAGTCTTCAGGCCTGCATGCATTGTTCATCGCATAAAGTGCAAAGAGTGGTGGTAACGTTTTTTTTTTCAGCTCCATGCACTAGAGGGTTATCAGAATGTTCATGGTTTGTGAGTCTTCAGGCCTGCATGCATTGTTCATCGCAGAAAGTGCAAAGAGCGGTGGTAACGGTTTTTTTTTTTCAGCTCCATGCACCAGAGGGTTCTCATAATGTTCATGGTTTGTGAGTCTTCAGGCCTGCATACATTGTTCATCGCAGAGAGTGCAAAGAGTGGTGGTAACGTTTTTTTTTCAGCTCCATGCACTAGAGGGTTCTCAAAATGTTCATGGTTTGAGTTTTCAGGTCTGTTTGCATTGTTCAGCGAGAATGTGCAAAGAGCGGTGGTAACGGGTATTTTTTTCTGCTCAATGCACTAGAGGGTTCTCAGAATGTTCATGGTTTGTGAGTCTTCAGGCCTGCTTGCAATGTTCAGCGAAGAATGTGCAAAGAGTGGTGGTAACGGTTTTTTTTCTTTTCGGCTCCATGTACCAGAGGGTTCTCAGAATGTTCAAAGTTAATGAACCTACAGCCCTGGTTGCCTTCTTCATCGCTTGAGATGTAAAGAGGGGAGGTAATGGTTTTTCTTTCGTTTCCACGCAGAAGAGGGTTCTCAGCAGGAATTTCATGGTTTGTCTTCGGGCCTGCTTGCATGTTCATCGAAGAAAAGGCAAAGAGCGGTGCTAACGGGCTTTTTCAGCTCTATGCACAATAGGGTTCTCAGAATGTTTATGGTTTGTGAGTTTTGACGCCTGCTTGCATTGTTCATCGCAGAAAGTGCAAAGAGCGGTTGTAACGGGTTTTTTTTTCAGCTCCATGCACCAGAGGGTTCTCAGAATGTTCAAAGTTAGTGAATCTTCAGGCCTTGTTGCCTACTTCATCGTACGAGATGTAAAGAGGGGTGGTAACTTTTTCTTTATCAGCTACATGCAACAGAGAGTTCTCAGAATGTTCATGGTTTGTGAGTCTTCCGATCTGCTTGCATTGTTCATCGCAGAAAGTGCAAAGAGCGGTGGTAACGTGTTTTTTTTTTTCAGCTCCATGCACCAAAGGGTTCTCAGAATGTTCATGGTTTGTGAGTCATCAGATCTGCTTGCATAGTTCATCGCAGAAAGTGCAAAGAGCGGTGGTAACGGTTTTTTTTTTTCAGCTCCATGCACCAGAGGGTTCTCATAATGTTCATGGTTTGTGAGTCTTCAGGCCTCCATGCATTGTTCATCGCAGAAAGTGCAAAGAGTGGTGGTAACTTTTTTTTCAGCTCCATGCACTAGAGGGTTATCAGAATGTTCATGGTTTGTGAGTCTTCAGGCCTGCATACATTGTTCATCGCAGAGAGTGCAAAGAGTGGTGGTAACGTTTTTTTTTCAGCTCCATGCACTAGAGGGTTCTCAAAATGTTCATGGTTTGAGTTTTCAGGTCTGCTTGCATTGTTCAGCGAAGAATGTGCAAAGAGCGGTGGTAACGGGTATTTTTTTTGGCTCAATGCACTAGAGGGTTCTCAGAATGTTCATGGTTTGTGAGTCTTTAGGCCTGCTTGCAATGTTCAGCGAAGAATGTGCAAAGAGTGGTGGTAACGGGTTTTTTTCTTTTCGGCTCCATGTACCAGAGGGTTCTCAGAATGTTCAAAGTTAATGAACCTTCAGGACTGGTTGCCTTCTTCATCGCTTGAGATGTAAAGAGGGGAGGTAATGGTTTTTCTTTCGTTTCCACGCAGAAGAGGGTTCTCAGCAGGAATTTCATGATTTGTCTTCGGGCCTAATTGCATGTTCATCGAAGAAAAGGCAAAGAGCGGTGGTAACGGGCTTTTTCAGCTCTATGCACAATAGGGTTCTCAGAATGTTTATGGTTTGTGAGTTTTGGCGCCTGTTTGCATTGTTCATCGCAGATAGTGCAAAGAGCGGTGGTAACAATTTCTTTATCAGCTACATGCAACCGAGTGTTCTCAGAACGTTCATGGTTTGTGAGTCTTCAGGCCTGCTTGCATTGTTCAGCGAAGAATGTGCAAAGAGCGTTGGGATTTTTTAGCTCCAAACTCTAGAGGGTTCTCAGAATGTTCATGGTTTGCGAGTCTTCAGACCTGCTTGCATTGTTCATCGCAGAAAGTGCAAAGAGCGGTTGTAACGGGTTTTTTTTTCAGCTCCATGCACCAGAGGGTTCTCAGAATGTTCAAAGTTAGTGAATCTTCAGGCCTTGTTGCCTACTTCATCGTACGACATGTAAAGAGGGGTGGTAACGGTTTCTTTATCAGCTACATGCAACAGAATGTTCTCAGAATGGTCATGGTTGGTGAGTCTTCCGCTCTGCTTGAATTGTTCAGCGAAGAATGTGCAAAGAGCGGTGGTATAGGTTTTTTTTCTGCACAAGAGGGTTCTCAGAATGTTCATGGTTTGTGAGTTTTCAGGTCTGCTTGCATTGTTCAGCGAAGAATGTGCAAATCGCGGTGGTAAGGGGTATTTTTTTCAGCTCCATGTACCAGAGGGTTCTCAGAATTTTCATGGTTTGTGAGTCTTCAGATCTGCTTGCGTTGTTCATCGCAGAAAGTGCAAAGAGCGTAACGGTTTTTTTTTCAGCTCCATGCACCAGAGGGTTCTCAGAATGTTCAAAGTTAGTGAATCTTCAGGCCCTGTTGCCTACTTCATCGTTTGAGATGTAAAGAGGGGTGGTAACGGTTTCTTTAGAAGCTATATACAACAGAGAGTTCTCAGAATGTTCATGGTTTGTGAGTCTTCCGATCTGCTTGCATTGTTCAGCGAAGAATGTGCAAAGAGTGGTGGTAACGTTTTTTTTTTCAGCTCCATGCACTAGAGGGTTCTCAAAATGTTCATGGTTTGTGAGTCTTCAGGCCTCCATGCATTGTTCATCGCAGAAAGTGCAAAGAGTGGTGGTAACGTTTTTTTTTCAGCTCCATGCACTAGAGGGTTATCAGAATGTTCATGGTTTGTGAGTCTTCAGACGTGCATGCATTGTTCATCGCAAAAAGTGCAAAGAGTGGTGGTAACGGTTTTTTTTTCAGCTCCATGCACTAGAGGGTTCTCAGAATGTTCATGGTTTGTGAGTCTTCAGGCCTGCTTGCAATGTTCAGCGAAGAATGTGCAAAGAGGTGGGAACGGGTTTTTTTCCGGCTCTATGCACAAGAGGGTTCTCAGAATGTTCAACGCAAGAAATGCAAAAGTTTTGGTAGGGTTTTTCTTTCCTTTCCACGCAGAAGAGGGTTCTCAGCAGGAAATTCATGGTTTGTGAATTTTGACGCCTGCTTGCATTGTTCATCGAAGATAGTGCAAAGACCGATGGTAATGGTTTTTTTTATCAGCTAAATGCACAAGACTGTTCTCAGAATGTTCATGGTTTGTGAGTCGTCATCCCTGCATGCATTGTTCATCGCAAAAAGTGCAAAGAGTGGTGGTAACGTTTTTTTCAGCTCCATGCACTAGAATACAATCAGAATGTTCATGGTTAGTGAGTTTTCAGGCCTGCATGCATTGTTCATCGCAAAAAGTGCAAAGAGCGGTGGTAACGTGTTTTTTTTCAGCTCCATGCACCAAAGGGTTCTCAGAATGTTCATGGTTTGTGAGTCATCAGATCTGCTTGCATTGTTCATCGCAGAAAGTGCAAAGAGCGGTGGTAACGGTTTTTTTTTTCAGCTCCATGCACCAGAGGGTTCTCATAATGTTCATGATTTGTGAGTCTTCAGGCCTCCATGCATTGTTCATCGCAGAAAGTGCAAAGAGCGGTGGTAACGGTTTTTTTCAGCTCCATGCACTAGAGGGTTCTCAAAATGTTCATGGTTTGTGAGTCTTCAGGCCTCCATGCATTGTTCATCGCAGAAAGTGCAAAGAGTGGTGGTAACTTTTTTTTTCAGCTCCATGCACTAGAGGGTTATCAGAATGTTCATGGTTTGTGAGTCTTCAGGTCTGCATACATTGTTCATCGCAGAGAGTGCAAAGAGTGGTGGTAACGTTTTTTTTTCAGCTCCATGCCGTAGAGGGTTCTCAAAATGTTCATGGTTTGAGTTTTCAGGTCTGCTTGCATTGTTCAGCGAAGAATGTGCAAAGAGCGGTGGTAACGGGTATTTTTTTCGGCTCAATGCACTAGAGGGTTCTCAGAATGTTCATGGTTTGTGAGTCTTCAGGCCTGCTTGCAATGTTCAGCGAAGAATGTGCAAAGAGTGGTGGTAACGGGTTTTTTTCTTTTCGGCTCCATGTACCAGAGGGTTCTCAGAATGTTCAAAGTTAATGAACCTTCAGGCCTGGTTGCCTTCTTCATCGCTTGAGATGTAAAGAGGGGAGGTAATGGTTTTTCTTCTGTTTCCACGCAGAAGAGGGTTCTCAGCAGGAATTTCATGGTTTGTCTTCGGGCCTGCTTGCATGTTCATCGAAGAAAAGGCAAAGAGCGGTGGTAACGGGCTTTTTCAGCTCTATGCACAATCGGGTTCTCAGAATGTTTATGGTTTGTGAGTTTTGACGCCTGCTTGCATTGTTCATCGCAGAAAGTGCAAAGAGCGGTTGTAACGGGGTTTTTTTTCAGCTCCATGCACCAGAGGGTTCTCAGAATGTTCAAAGTTAGTGAATCTTCAGGCCTTGTTGCCTACTTCATCGTCCGAGATGTAAAGAGGGGTGGTAACGGTTTCTTTATCAGCTACATGCAACAGAGAGTTCTCAGAATGTTCATGGTTTGTGAGTCTTCCGATCTGCTTGCATTGTTCATCGCAAAAAGTGCAAAGAGCGGTGGTACCGGTTTTTTTTCGGATTTATGCACAAGATTGTTCTCAGAATGTTCATGGTTTGTGAGTCTTCAGGCCTGCATGCATTGTTCATCGCAGAAAGTGCAAAGAGTGGTGGTAACGTTTTTTTTTTTCAGCTCCATGCACTAGAGGGTTATCAGAATGTTCATGGTTTGTGAGTCTTCAGGCCTGCATGCATTGTTCATCGCAAAAAGTGCGAAGAGTGGTGGTAACGTGTTTTTTTTTCAGCTCCATGCACCAAAGGGTTCTCAGAATGTTCATGGTTTGTGAGTCATCAGATCTGCTTGCATTGTTCATCGCAGAAAGTGCAAAGAGCGATGGTGACAGTTTTTTTTTTCAGCTCCATGCACCAGAGGGTTCTCATAATGTTCATGGTTTGTGAGTCTTCAGGCCTCCATGCATTGATCATCGCAGAAAGTGCATAGAGTGATGGTAACTTTTTTTTTCAGCTCCATGCACTAGAGGGTTATCAGAATGTTCATGGTTTGTGAGTCTTCAGGCCTGCATACATTGTTCATCGCAGAGAGTGCAAAAAATGGTAGTAACGTTTTTTTTTTCAGCTCCATGCACTAGAGGGTTCTCAGAATGTTTATGGTATGTGAGTTTTGACGCCTGTTTGCATTGTTCATCGCAGATAGTGCAAAGAGCGGTGGTAACAATTTCTTTATCAGCTACATGCAACCGAGTGTTCTCAGAATGTTCATGGTTTGTGAGTCTTCAGACCTGCTTGCATTGTTCATCGCAGAAAGTGCAAAGAGCGGTTGTAACGGGTTTTTTTTTTCAGCTCCATGCACCAGAAGGTTCTCAGAAGGTTCAAAGTTAGTGAATCTTCAGGCCTTGTTGCCTACTTCATCGTACGACATGTAAAGAGGGGTGGTAACGGTTTCTTTATCAGCTACATGCAACAGAGAGTTCTCAGAATGTTCATGGTTGGTGAGTCGTCCGCTCTGCTTGAATTGTTCAGCGAAGAATGTGCAAAGAGCGGGGGTATAGGTTTTTTTCCTGCTCTCTGCTCAAGAGGGTTCTCATAATGTTCATGGTTTGTGAGTCTTCAGACCTGCCTGCATTGTCCAGCGAAGAATGTGCAAAGAGAGGTGGTATAGTTTTTTTTTTCTGCACAAGAGGGTTCTCAGAATGTTCATGGTTTGTGAGTTTTCAGGTCTGCTTGCATTGTTCAGCGAAGAATGTGCAAATCGCGGTGGTAAGGGGTATTTTTTTCAGCTCCATGCACCAGAGGGTTCTCAGAATTTTCATGGTTTGTGAGTCTTTAGATCTGCTTGCGTTGTTCATCGCAGAAAGTGCAAAGAGCGTTGGTAACGGTTTTTTTTTCAGCTCCATGCACCAGAGGGTTCTCATAATGTTCATGGTTTGTGAGTCTTCAGACCTGCATGCATTGTTCATCGAAGATAGTACAAAGAGCGGTAGTAACGGTGTTTTTTTTTCAGCTCCATGCACCAGAGGGTTCTCAGAATGTTCAAAGTTAGTGAATCTTCAGGCCCTGTTGCCTACTTCATCGTACGAGATGTAAAGAGGGGTGGTAACGGTTTCTTTATAAGCTACATACAACAGAGAGTTCTCAGAATGTTCATGGTTTGTGAGTCTTCAGGTCTGCATGCATTGTTCATCGCAAAAAATGCAAAGAGTGGTGGTAACGTGTTTTTTTTTCTGCTCCATGCACTAGAGGGTTCTCAGAATGTCCATGGTTTGTGAGTCTTCAGATCTGCTTGCATTGTTCATCGCAGAAAGTGCAAACAGCGGTGGTAAAGGTGTTTTTTTTTCAGCTCCGTGAACCAGAGGGTTCTCATAATGTTCATGGTTTGTGAGTCTTCAGGCCTCCATGCATTGTTCATCGCAGAAAGTGCAAAGAGTGGTGGTAACGTTTTTTTTTTTCAGCTCCATGCACTAGAGGGTTATCAGAATGTTCATGGTTTGTGAGTCTTCAGGCGTGCATGCATTGTTCATCGCAAAAAGTGCAAAGAGTGGTGGTAACGGTTTTTTTTTTTCAGCTCCATGCACTAGAGGGTTCTCAGAATGTTCATGGTTTGTGAGTCTTCAGGCCTGCTTGCAATGTTCAGCGAAGAATGTGCAAAGAGAGGTGGTAACGGGTTTTTTTCCGGCTCTATGCACAAGAGGGTTCTCAGAATGTTCAACGCAAGAAATGCAAAAAGTTTTGGTAGGGTTTTTCTTTCCTTTCCACGCAGAAGAGGGTTCTCAGCAGGAATTTCATGGTTTGTGAATTTTGACGCCTGCTTGCATTGTTCATCGAAGATAGTGCAAAGACCGATGGTAATGGTTTTTTTTATCAGCTACATGCACAAGACTGTTCTCAGAATGTTCATGGTTTGTGAGTCGTCATCCCTGCATGCATTGTTCATCGCAAAAAGTGCAAAGAGTGGTGGTAACGTTTTTTTTTTCAGCTCCATGCACTAGAATACTATCAGAATGTTCATGGTTAGTGCGTTTTCAGGCCTGCATGCATTGTTCAGCGCAAAAAGTGCAAAGAGCGGTGGTAACGTTTTTTTTTCAGCTCCATGCACCAGAGGCTTCTCAGAATATTCAAAGTTAGTGAATCTCCAGGCCTGGTTGCCTACATCATCGCAGGAAATGCAAAGAGTGATTCTAATAGTTTTTCTTTCGGTTATATGCAGAAGAGGGTTCTCAGCAAGAATTTCATGGTTAAGAAGTCTTGAGGCCTGCTTGCATTGTTCATCGAAGAAAGTGCCATAAGCGCTGGTATTGTTAGAAAACAGAACTGGCACTAATTTTTGGCTCCATGCACAAGATTGGTCTCACAATGTTCATGGTTTGTGAGTCTTCAGGCCTGCTTGCGTTGTTCAGCGAAGAATTTGCAAAGAGCGGTGGTAACGGGTTTTTTTTTCAGCTCCATGCACCAGAGGGTTCTCAGAATGTTCAAAGTTAGTGAATCTTCAGGCCTGGTTGCCTTCTTCATTGCATGAGATGTAAAGAGGGAATGTAATGGTTTTTCGTTCGTTTCCACGCAGAAGAGGATTCTCAGCAGGAATTTCATGGTTTGTCTTCGGGCCGGCTTGCATGTTCATCGAAGAAAAGGCAAAGAGCGGTGGTAACGGGCTTTTTCAGCTCTATGCACAAGAGGGTTCTCAGAAAGTTTATGGTTTGTGAGTTTTCACGCCTGATGCTTGTATTGTTCATCGAAGATAGTGCAAAGAGCGGTGGTAACGGTTTCTTTATCAGCTACACGCATTAGAGAGTTTTCAGAATGTTCATGGTTTGTGAGTCTTCAGGCCTGCTAGCATTGTTCAGCGAAGCATGTGCAGAGAGCGGTGGTAACAGGCTTTTTTTCGGCTCTATGCGCAAGAGGGTTCTCAGAATGTTCATGGTTTGTGAGTCTTCAGACCTGCATGCATTTTTCATCGCAGAAAGCGCAAAAAGCGGTGATAACGGTTTTTTTTAAAGCTCCATGCACCAAAGGCTTCTCAGAAAATTCAAAGTTAGTGATTGTCCAGGCCTGGATACCTACATAATTGCAGGAAATGCAAAAAGTGATGGTAATAGTTTTTCTTTCGGTTACATGCAGAAGAGGGTTCTCAGCGAGAATTTCATGGTTAAGAAGTCTTGAGGCCTGCTTGCATTGTTCATCGAAGAAAGTGCCATAAGCGCTGGTATTGGTTTTTTTTATTCGGCTCCATGCACAAGATTGGTCTCAGAATGTTCATGGTTTGTGAGTCTTCAGGCCTGCTTGCATTGTTCTTCCAAGATAGTGCAACGGTATAAACGGGGGGGGGGGTTTCGGCTCCATGCACAAAACGGTTTTCACACACAGAATGTTCATAGTTTGTGAATCTTCAGGCCTGGTTGCCTACATCATCGTAGGAAATGCAAAGAGTGGCTAATGGTTTTTCTTTCGGCGTCATGCAAATGAAGGTTTTCAGCGTGAATTTCATGGTTTGTGGGTATTCAGGCCTGCATGTGTTGTTTATCGCAGGAATACAAAGTGTTGTGGTATGATTTTTCTTTCGGCGCTATGCAGAAGAGGGTTCTCAGCAGGAATTTCATGGTTTGTGAGTTTTGACTCCTGCTCGTAATGTTCATCGAACAAAGGGCGAAGAGTGGTGGTAACGGTTCTTTTATTAGCTACATGCACCAGAGGGTTCTCAGATTGTTCATGGTTTGTGAGTCTTCAGGCCTTCATGCATTATTTAGCAAAGAATGTGCAAAGAGCGGTGGTAACGGTTATTTTTTTCAGCTCTATGCACCAGAGCGTTCTCAGAATGTTCAAAGTTAGTGAATCTTCAGGCTTGGTTGCCTACATCATCGCAGAAAATGCAAAGAGTGATGGTGAAGGTTTTTCTTTCGGCTTCATGCAAATGAGGTTTCTCAGCGTGGATTTCATTGTT
The DNA here is from genome assembly GCA_023701765.1 of Hylyphantes graminicola. Classification (NCBI taxonomy): domain Eukaryota; kingdom Metazoa; phylum Arthropoda; class Arachnida; order Araneae; family Linyphiidae; genus Hylyphantes; species Hylyphantes graminicola. Next base: position 24,616,568 of record CM043111.1, read on the forward strand.
TGTGAGTCTTTAGGTCTGCTTGCATTGTTAATCCAAGATAATGCAAAGAACGGTTTAAACGAGGGGTTTTTTTTCGGCTCCATGCACAAGATGGTTTTCAGAATGTTCATAGTTTGTGATTCTTCAGGCCTGGATGCCTACTTCATCGCATCAAATGCAAAGAGTTGTGGTGATGGCTTTTCTTTCGGCTCCATGCACAAGAGAGATTTCAGAATGCTCATAGTTTGTTGGTCTTTTGGACTGTTTACATTGTTCATCGAAGAAAGTGCAAGGAGCGTTAGTATTGGTTTTTTCGGCTCAAGATTCACAAGATGAACAAGATCTCAGCGTGAAGTCGTGGTTTGTGAGTTTAATTCTGCTCTTCCTTGATGTAGGAGTTTTTAATACAATTTTTCTTGCAGAAATTATTGGATGGAGTGGCCAGTTGTTTTCTGCGGTTATGTAGGCACGAGTTCTTCGTTTAAACATTAATCTGTTCTTTCGAATTGTTCGTGAGATTGGCCGACGACTTCTTTGTATGTATGTAGCTGCACTTTATGACAAGGGCACTGATGATTTTGAAGTTAGTATTCGATGAAGGAGCCGCTTCTTCCTACTCATGGAAAAAAATGCTTTTTCCAGGAACAAAATTTTGTAGGAAAAGCAAGACTTTTATTCTTTCGACAGGGATCATTCACTTAAGGAAGAATCTAGTTCTTAGTATAAGTATTCGCCGGTGTAAGAGTTTGTCATCGGATTTTTGTAGAGTGTTCGATGGTAAGGGTTTTCGATGTAGGAGTGTTCAATGTATTATCCAGTTATTTCTTACAACAGTATTTCAGAGTTAGAAACAGTATTTCGCAGGGACACTGATTATTCGGTAAACAATTCAATGATGATAGAATTTTCCCTGGTGGCGATGAATGTTAATAAGACACACAAACATGCATATTTTTCTTTCTTAAATAGTAGTACACTTTGAGGGTTTTTGACTGCCCTAACCCTTAGACCTCGTAATATTGCATGAGAAATTTTAGAACATCACGTAGTCAGCTGCTGTATTCATGAGAGCAAAACAACAAAAGGAGATGAAGCCTCGCTTTTTCCTAAATGCGCTACACAATTCCTCAGTAAGTTTAACATTGATTTTTTCCTAGTGCTTACATGGTTTTGAAACTGATTTGTATAATAGTTAAACAAATTATTAAAAAAAAAGTAGTGAAAAGTACATTGAGTCAAATAAGACTTTTTTTTATGCAAGACAAATGGTTAGATTGGAGCAAATTAAATTTTTAGCAGTCGTAAAACAAAGTAATAGTTTAAAGAAAGATACAAATTTTGAAGTTCTGTTTTAAGTCATGGGTACCGTCAAAGCGGGTAACTTTGGCCGCGGAGGGTAACTTTGGCCACGCACCGGAAAAAGATTTGGTTCTTAATTTCTCTTCACAAAATGATCTAATCTTAAATTGTTTGACATTTTTGGAAAGGTGGAAACATCTCCTTTCATTTCATGTAAAAAAAATTCTTATTCTAATTCTGGCAATACTACAAATGCTGTTTTCATTCATACGAGAATAAAATGACAAAAATCCATCTCGTCCAACTTTTGTCTGGAACACTTAAGAAAATATTGAAAATATTTAAATAAAACACTCTATTCGATTCTTTTATTTATGGGGAAGAATATTACACCATTTGTTTTATTCTAAATTTAATACTTTTTATGCTGTATTTAAATATTGGTAATTGGGAAGCTTTTGCCGATGAATGAGGGTAACTTTGGCCACAGATGTAAATATTTATTTATGGAACTTTTCACTTTAAAAAATGCATGTAAAAGTGTATTCTGTTTAACTATTTTTTAAAAATTCTTATTATATTATATTTTTTTTTAAAAATCAAATGATTTTAAACATTAAAAAGATAAAGATAGAATGCAAGAAACGTATATCACTCAAAATTGTAAATGTCGAAAGGTAAACATTTTCAGATTCCTAATTAGGAATATATTATTTTTTCCCCTTTTATAATAAAATCGTTTGCTTTTTATAAATATATTTGTTATTACATCTTGCTTCACAAAAGTTCTTTTTCCCTTATTAAAATAGAAGTTTATTTTTCTTTTAAGCGACAAACAATACTAGTATTCATTGTGTAATGCCATTCCACGATGCACTGCAATGTAAATGTTAAGTTATATACCATTTTCAATAACTATATGTCTTATAACTTTGTTATTTAATGTAAAAAGTTTTAATATTGCTATTTAATTCGTTAATACAGCCTTTAAAGAAGTTAAAAAGTATGTTTCTTATGTATTTCATGGGTGGCCAAAGTTACCCGCCCGGCTCCTAACAGTGTCCTAATTTTTTAAATTAATACCAAATTTTTAGTAATTTATAAAATTTAACAAAAATGCTTGAAAGTTATTCCTAAAAGTACAATACTTAGAATGCATAATGACTTTAAAGTGTTTCAATCGTTTTTGTGGTTAAATTTTTCTTCTTTAATAAAAAAAAAATGTGATTTTGGCCAAAGTTACCCGCACTGACGGTACTCTTAAAAAATTGTATAACTGTTTACAAGACTTAATGCAAAGGAAATAAATCTTGTAAAAATACATATTTTTTTTTAATTCAGACCAGTTAATTTTCATTTTGCAGAGAATCAACCAGGAAGTTCGTCTACACACAATTAAGTATGTAGCACACAATTGTGAAATGTTTCATAACTAAACCAAAGAAACCATTGCAAAGAGCTACACATGAATATTTTTGCACAATTTTGGACTAAAAACTTATTTTTTAAGAAACCCTTTTCTCTTTGCAGACACTCATTTTAATTTTTGGAATTTGTTTTCTTATTTTGAAATAAATTTGTCTCACAATTCACAATATCATATTCAAAACATGTTTTTGAAAATAAATTTATAGATTAGATAAGTTAATAATTTATATTTAGTTCTCCAAATTCCGACAAAAACATTCATGCATATTCCGTGCATTTTTGCAATACTGATTTTAATACAAATTACGGGGAATCAATGAAATATACTTTGTTTCTAATTTACAAAAAACAAACAAAATATCCGCTGGGTACTTTTTAAATTCAATCGGTTCACACACTTTTACATTGTTAAGTATTAGTAGATCGGGAGAATCGAAAATATTCTACCCATACTCAAAATAATTTTGGAAAAATAAAATAGCTGAAATATTCTCAGTTCAATTTAGAAAACTTCTAGTTCATACATGAAGAAATGACATTAACATGATACAAGGCTTGTTAAAATTATACATAGAAATGTTAAAACATAATCAAAACTTCTATAAATACTGTTTAATTGTAGTCTGTAAAGGTAACTTTATTTACGATTTAATGAATCTTTAGTTTTTTTTATTTTATTCATAATCTCTTAATACGAGCATTGTGGTTAGGTACGAAGCTGTGCAATTTCAGTTGGAATCCTTCTAAAACTGTAAATAAAAGTTTAAAAATTCATACAGGTATCACACAAAAACTTTTCAGCGAAGACGCGGAATAAGTCATGACTTCTTGCTGCCTAAAAGTTTAATAAAATCTACTAAAATATCTTCCTGAAAACTAAAACGTATAACACATGAGTTGTTTAACTTCAACAAAAATGGCTTCTGAAATATTTAAAGTATTTGGTGTTTGTAAACTTAACATCGGTACTTTTTGGGGTTCTTTTAGAACATTTAGAAAGTACAATAGTTATTAATACGGTGTTAATTTGATTTGTTAAATAAAGCTAGAAGCAATGTCACGGGTACATAGTGTTACCATTCCAATGCTAATATCAGAGAAAAATTCCTTATATATTTAAACCACATGTGAGAGGAAGAAGACGTCTTAGGACTAATATGAATCAGCGTCAGAATACTCATCCTCTAAAAAATTGAAGATATACTTTTTTTTCATATCATGAATGTTAATTTAGCAGTTCATGAATAAACTTTCATTTACTGAACAATATGTTTACAATATAACTCAACAAAGTGTCTACCAGCAATTAATTGTTTTACTTTTGCAAAGCCAAAACATTTAGGAAACGGCCTACCAAACTCAAGTATCATCTGAAGTTTAAATTTAATTTGTTGTATAGTATGTTGCATAGTTATATAATAGTATAAGTATAATGTAAGAAACAGGCATGAAATACAATACTATAAAAGTAAAGTTGAGAGAATTAAGCTTAAATTAAAATCATGCATTTACATAAAAAATATATATATAATAAAATTTAGAATTAAAATAAGATTATTTGGTTGCCAAATTTTTATCTAAAAAAATACTTTAGTTCGCAATATCAAAAGAAAACTGTTATAATAATTGCATTAAGACCTCATTTTGATGGGAAGAGTCTCTCATAAGAACTTTTGTATTTTATTTAAAATAGTTATAAAAAAAATTCCATTTTCAAATTCCAGTTCAAATTCTAGTTTTCGCGTTTAACTTAATATGCCTTCCACATATTGTTCACTAATATCATCATTATGTAATTATACTTTTTCTATTCAAATAAACTATAGCAGAAAGCTCATTTACCAAGGCAAATTTTCTTAATAAGCGTCTTAAATGTGTTAAACTGTTAAAAATAATCTCTGTTTGCATTTTATTACTAAATATTTTTCTTATTCTCCTAATTTGAGCTTTGTAGTTAAGAGCCATCAATGCTTCCTAACTCGCCTTTCGCTCAAATTGTTAAAGAGACATAAAAGTTGTTCCACTTAACACAATAATGACGACAAATAAGAAACCTCACAAGAAAAAATAAGATTTATGTTTTAGTTTTTGAAATTCATTTAACACAATTGTTTAATACAAATAACTTTTCAATGTATGTGGTAGTGGGGTGCAAAACCGTTTTTTTTTTATTTTGTTAAATTAAACGCAGAAGTAAAAAAATAGAAATTAAGAAGGAGTAATACAGAAATCTCAAAATATTTTCATTATAATTGAGCTACAATTTCAGTTTATTTAATGAGGAAATTGGAAAAATTCTTTCTTGAAATCTAAAGCAAAATAGTATAATTAAGGAAAATAAATTTAATTGAGGATCATACAACATTTCAGCTCTTAAGTCAGTGACTATCGTTCGATGTAATCTTAAATAAAAAAAATTAATAACTATGCAAAAAATATGGTAAATAAAAGTTAGATTTGAAAACAAGAATTTAGATGTCAAATATTTCATTGAAAATAAAATGTTTGTTGCAACATCATAACGATAACAAACCTGTGTTTTTTACTAATTATAATAAAACCTCATTTTGAGCGGAAATCTCATAGCAGAATATTAGTGTAAATGAGAATCTTTAAAATATAGTCCTGAAACAATCAAACTAAAAAACTTAACTCCTCGGCGCAATAGCCCATTACTGGGCCAAGGCCTACCGTTCCCATTTCAACTTTCGTGACCTAGGGCTCTAGAGTGCTAGGCATATGAACTGGTAAAGTGTTCAGTCTCACGCGGAACCCCCTGTGTTTAGTTCCCAAGCATGCTTGGTACCCATTTTATCGACCCACTCAAGGTATGAAGGGTTAACCTTTGCCCAATCCAGGATTGCATCCCCGACCTGTGGCGCGGCAATGTGAAGCACTACCACTAAGCCACCGGACCTCGGAAAAAATCAAAAGCAAAATTAATAAAAATCCATTCCTTTACAAGCCCTTTTTAAATATTAACCTATGTTACCAAATTGAAACAAATTTCAGGTTTCCAAATTTCGTTTTTCGAGTAACGGAATTTGTTTTGCATAAATTTTTCACCAATAGTACGAGCTTCATTTGTCTTCTATTTTCTTTGTGATAAACAAAGGCAGAAAGCTCATTTCGCCACTGCAAATTTTCTTAGTAATCGTCTTAAATGTGTTAAACTGCGGGAAATAATTCCTGTTTGCATTATTACAAATATGTATTCTTATTCTCTAATTTGAGCGTTGTAGTTAAGAGCCGTCAATGCTTCTAAACTCGCTTTTCGCCCAAACTTTTAAAGAGACATAAGTTCAAAGTTGTTCTAACTTAACTTATTGAAGACGACTCGTAAGAAACTTTATTAAGAGAAAATAATATTTGTTTTAGTTTTTGTAATTCAATTAACACAATTGTATAGAACAAATAACTTTTCAATTTATGAAGTAGTGGGGTGCAAAATTGTTTTTTTTTAATTAAAGTGTTTTACTGAACTGCATTCTAGATACATGGCTTTATTGCGTTTTAGTAAAGATTTAATCAAGTACCCACAACAAGTTTCTCGGAGCATATCCCAAAGTCGATTTTAGCTGGCGGGAACAGGTACCATTTTTGACAGTTACCGTTACTCAAATGTAATTTCGGCGATGCAAAATAACATAATATAGCTATTTGAGTATTTTCTCGGATTATAGCCGCCCAATAATAGTCTTAAAAATATTTCATGATTTCTTAGACGAAGTTCCTATAGCTTTGTTCAATGAAATGTGTCAGTACTTGATAATTTTCAATTATTATAATGTCTTTATATTATAAAATATTACTAAAACTTTTTAAAAACTAATTACTTATTTTTTTTTAATTTAGAAATGGATAATTTAACTTCCTTATGTGATATTGAAAATTTTCTCAGAAGAGCTGATTAGCATTAAAATTAAGTTCCTTTATTGGGTATGAATCAAACCAGCTATGTAAGGGCATTTGGATAAGGATTTAAAAGTTAAAAAATTTATAAAAGTTTAACTCTGAATTAGCTAGGTTTGATTCCCGTTAGTAAATTAAAATCTCTAAACGGCCACCCGTTTAAATTTCGGTAATTCTCAAATTTCCGGTAAACTACGATTTCAAATTTCTAGCAAGTATCAAGTAAATATATTAAGGGGTCACAGGAGTCTTAAAAATGTGCAAAGAAGGTACTACAAAGCATAGTTTGATCTTTCATGTAATTTTTTAACTACTCAATATAGAAGTATAATTTTTTATACATAATTCTATAAGATTTACTCAATATAAAACATATTTTAAAATGTATGACTCTTTAGCCGAAACTAAAATAAATAATAACAAGCATAACACTATTTGAACACATTGTGATTAGGCTTGCGCGGCAAATTTTGATGCCAAAATTGAAGACATGACCAGGAAAATGACTTTATATTGTACAAATATGTACAGACAAAAACTTATACCTAAATTCTCAGCTCCAATGTTTATTAGAAATTATTTGAAGAACTTTTTTCTAAAAAATTTAATAAGAATTTTAAAATTTTGATTTGAAATTGTTTTAAAAATAATTTAGAATTAAAATTGAGCTGTGAATTTAGGTATAAGTCTTTGTCTGTACATATTTGTACAATATAAAGTCATTTTCCTGGTCATGTCTTCAATTTTGACCTCAAAATTTGCCGCGCAAGCCTAATCATAATGTGTTCAAATACTGTTATGTTAGTTATTATTATTTAATTTAGTTTTGGCTAAAGTGTCATAAATTTTAAAATATGTTTTATATTGAGTAAATCTTATAGAGTTACATATAAAAAAAATATACTTATATATTGAGTAGTTAAAAAATTACATGAAAGATTAAACGTTGCTTTGTAGTTCCTTCTTTGCACATTTTTAAGACTCCTATGACCCCTTAAGCAATACGTTATAACTGTTTCTCTAAATGCCAATTCAACTCTTAATGTTTTTACCGTAATATACGCAAAAATTTAAATACTAAGAATTACTAAATGTTTCATTTAGTTATGTAAAACAAACAAAATTTAAGGTATTTAGGAGACTTTATATCATTTAAGTACTTAGAAGTATATATGTGAAACACAAAATACGCATTTTGGATATTTACATAAATTGCGTAAATTATTAAAACCAAGTTCCATTTGCAGTTTTAGTAACTATGTATTTACTTGAATCTCAAGTATAGAAAACTTCTTTACCACTTGACTTCAACAATTTTCAATCAATTTTAGATAACAGAAACATTTATTTAATTTTAAAAAAAATTATGTAACCAACTGTTTCTGAAGCATCAAAAACAGAGTTTTTATACTAAAATTATTATTTACATCGACAAATACTCATTACTAAAAGTATCAAACACATTACGAAGAAACATAAGTCAGACTAAACTTGGGGACTACATTTAGTTAGGTAAAATGTTAAGAAGGAAAAATAATTTTAGGTCTTGTTTGTTAAGGTAAATCATGAACTACGCAAATTACAAGGACGGAAAGTTTGACGTCACTGGTTCCGAGTGTCGTTTTTCGAAGGTTAAGAAACCTTTTCTTGGAACCTGTAGTAACCAGTCGGACATTTGTTAAATTTAAATTTTGATAATTGGCCAATTACAGTTTACTTGGAATCGCTTCTTTTAGTTACTTAAATTTCAAACAATGCAATACTGTTGCAAATAAGCTAAGTTAATTCTTCGTCAAAAAATCTTTTGAACGCATACAATTTACGTACAGTTAATTAAATCATGTTTTTATTTTATATTTAAACTTTTATTGTTTTACATTTTAACTTTTGTTTCATTTTGATTTGTTATAGGCTATATTTAAACTTGAACTTTGTGAACACGTGACAATTAAAATATCTCGAATCCAAGTTGTCAATCACCAATTACAAACTTATCTATTTTAAAACGTTCAAAATTAACAATAAAATATTTGTACAAAGATTAAACCACGAAAAACTTTATTTTGTGCAATCCTAAGAAAATTTCTAGTGTGTTTTTTAATGGCTTTATTGTCAAGTTCGATATCTTAAAAGTATATTAGTTTTCCAAAATTTAAAATAAAAGCCCTCTAATATTTGTAACAAAATCTGGGGTCAGTTTCTAGTTTCATCTCATGATAATAGATGGAAGCACCACAGCTATAGTCAAAGTTTGTACTTAAATACTATACCATGCGAATTAATATCCCTCCTACTATAGAAGTTTATTTTAATTTTATTTTAGTTTATTTTAATGGATAAAATATATAATAAAGGGGGAAAATACAACTATCACTTTAGTTATCTACCTTAACATGGAAGAGTAGCCAAAAAAGGCCGAGCTATTTTAATTTTTGGCAAACTATTTTTATTAAAACTGAATAAAACTGCAAAATAGCAGTTTGAATGAATATGAATTTTCTAATGCAAGTTATTGTTTGATAAAATATATAATTAATTACGTAAAAGTGTATTAAATATGTTTATTATGTATTAAATATGTTATTTCAGTAATTTAACTTGCAGCATCAATTTTTTATCGACAAAGGAATTAAATTCTAAAAATTCATTCAATTCAAAAACACTTTTAAAGTAGGGTAAGTTTGGGTAAAAGGGGTCCTTTATAAATACCCCAACGATAAATATATATTTATCTTCGAAACCAATTTTTGCAACATTATTTTAATTTAGATGTTGGAAACATGCTTTATAAGATAAAAGTTTATTTCATGAATCGACAACCAAAAGGAATCCTTTTGGAAGCAGAAAAAAAATTGGTGATCAACGAAGCAGTTAATTTTTATACTAATCCAATTTTATAAGTCTCTAGGTATTTCATAGTATTTTCAACGCAACACTTCTGGAAGAGTTATATGGTAATATTGGAGGGGAATAAGAAAACATACACGTTTTCAACGTTAAGAATTTTTTTTCACCTTGTGACACGAAAGCGATTTTATATTATATTTCCTATCAATGCATTTATTTGTGTGTTTTCTAACTAGAACATTATTTTTCCCGCCACAAGTCCCACAATGCAATCTTCAACCCACATAATAAATATTAAGATTGCCAACCTAATTTTATAAATATTTAAAAGTATTCTTAATCTCTATGTTTTTATCGAGGTTTACCAAATAAAAACAACAATTATACGTTGCTAAGCTGTCCAAGTAATATTCCAGCATTATAAATCTATTCCACAGTCTTTGTTCGTGTGGACACATACAGTTTTTACGGCATTTTAATTGATTAAAAGATTTCTTCAAAAACGAACCTGTCGGAGACGAAACTCCTAACAAGTAATTTTTAGTTTGTGTCGGTCAAGAACAAGGTAACTTAAACCACATCTTACACTCTTAAAACAAGCGAGCGATTTTAACTCAGTCCGGGTTAATTTTCACTCCTCCAGTGTCGAATATGCACTTCTCCTACTGGAGTGGATCCTTTGTGTGTTAAAACTCCAACAGGATCACTCCAAACGAGCGATTTTAACTCAGTCTGAGTTATTTTTCACTCCTGCAAGGTTGAAAATGCACTATCTCCTACTGGAGTAGATTTCACTCTTTTGTTTTAAGAGTGTATGTACTTGCTGTATGCAGTTTATGTGATTTAGCCTGTATATAAACATTCTTTGTGTTTCAATAAATTCTTCTGTTTTGTTCCAAAAATGTTTTGCTAGTCATTTTTCCATTCTGACATTAGCTGCATAGTAGCTCTAACTACCAACAGAACCAGTCTACGTAAAGACGTCAGAGTCCACACTGACCGGGATGGTGGAACCATAAAGCCTTTAGACATCCAGCTTAAGGGGTCATAGGAGTCTTAAAAATGTGCAAAGAAGGTACTACAAAACATAGTTTGATCTTCCATGTCATTTTTGAACTACTCAATGTATAACTATAATTTTTTTATATGTAATTCTACAAGATTTATTTATTATAAAACAAGTTTTAAAATTTATGAAACTTACGCCAAAATTAAAATAAATGATATTAAACATGAAGGTACTTGAACACACTGTGATTAGGCTTGCGCGGCAAATTGTGAGATCAAAATTGAAAAAAATGAATAAGAAAATGACTTTATATTGCACAAATATGTGCAAACAAAGACTTATACCTAAATTCTCAGCTCAATTTTAATTAGAAATTATTTTTTAAAAAATTTAAAATCAAAATTTTTAAATTTTTATTAATTATTTTAGAAAAAAGTTCTTAAAATAATTTCTAATTAAAATTGAGCTGAGAATTTAGGTATAAGTCCTAGTTTGTACATATTTGTGCAACATAAAGTCATTTTCTTGGTCATTTTTTCAATTTTGACCTCACAATTTGCCGCGCAAGCCTAATCACAGTGTGTTCAAGTACCTTCATGTTTAATATCATTTATTTTAGTTTTGGCTAAAGTTTCATAAATTTTAAAACTTGTTTTATAATGAATAAATCTTGTAGAATTACATATAAAAAAAATTATACTCATTTATTGAGTAGTTAAAAAATTACAAGAGAGATCAAACTATGCTATGTAGTATCTTCTTTGCACATTTTTAAGACTCCTGTGACCCCTTAAAAGGATCCGATTAAAGGTATTAGTCTGTTTTAAAAAAAAACTTTAACCCACTAGCTTATTTCGTAAGACCCATGCCACTATTGCAATTGGATTGCACTTTTCGTATGATTTCCATTTTTTGTTACCTTTTATACTACCTTTGTGTACCTTTGTTACCCTTTTTACATTAGGTCTGTTTACTCTTTATTCTAGTAACTTATAGGGTAAAATCCCTTTAAAAGGGCCCAAGTAGTAGTATGACATGAATAACACGATTAAATTTTTTTAAATATCTGAGAAATAAACAATTTCTTCATATTTATTTAACGGACAATACTTTTTTCACATCTGCAGTGGGCAGGTAAACTGCAGTAATCGCATCAATGAGTTGTACCATTTTTGCTCTGAAATATTTTTTTTCTCAGTACGTTTTCTTGAGCAATAGGGTTAATGAGTTATTATTGCCAACTTTTCTTCAGAACAATATAATTTACTATTTTGAAAGATAACGCACAGCGAGTCATCTATTATATTAAACTTATCTTCTAATCATTTTGAAATGTATGGCCGAAATCGGTTCTTAATGTTACTGCTTTGTCTGAGGGGTTATAAAATTGTAATAACAAAGAGATAAAACTAATGAAAAAACTATTAATTGGTGCAATTATATAAAATACAAAAGTGATATTTTTACTCTTCCAAATTTTCATCTATTTTTTAAACTGTTTTCACTTTTGCAGACCCACCAACTCCATGGATTTAACCGAGTAATGCTGGATTTTTAACTTTTCTGAATTCCCATGTGATATGTAGTGCCAAATGCCGGATTATTGAAGGCGGAGACATTAAACTTTCTCTTGGCCTCCAGTAAGTAGATACATTACGGAGCTAAATCCAGAGATATGGTAGATTTATTTAAAGTTTAACTAGAATTATAGTTGGCAGGTCTGCTTTCACATGCCAGGTGCATGATAAGGTCATTTACAGTCAAACCCAGTTAACGTGAATTCGAATTACATGAATTTCCGCTTGAGATGATTGAAAAAAAAATTCTTGGGTTTTCATTTTTGCATATGGACACAATTTTCTCAACAAAAATACGTAACAATTTTTTGTTAATTTATGTCCGGTCATTAACATATATATAAAATAAGGAATTGTTATTTTATAATTATTTAAATTTTTATGGACTATTCAGATTCTTCCCTCAACTTATCCTTGAAGAATCGAATTTTATAACATTATTAATGAATTCAAAACTTCCTTTAAAAATATTTTACAAAATAATTAATCATAATTTAACATTTTCCAAACGGTCAAAATAAAACTTAGATTAATTCTAGTAGCTGGCCAGGTGACTTTTCGAGCTTGGCGACATTTCGAAAATCAAGTTTTCCGAACGGTGTCTTTACCCCCTTGCGATTTTTTCTTTTACTCTTAACTTATCTCTACCAGCTTCTGGATGCGTGCAACATCCCTTTCTTTTGGATAAGTGTACATTGTTGCCAGAAAAAACTTATTTGAAGCAATTTAAAACAAAACTTGCTAAATTTTTTAATTTTCCGCCGGGTCAGCGACTAGTATTTCACTTGAAACTTGGTTAAAGTTACTAGTTCAAGTTAACTGGGTTCGACTATATTATGTCATACTACTAATTGGAACCAGCCTTTTGTTTCGTTCCCCAATTTTAAAAATCGTAACAGAAGATGATTCTCAATAGAGTGTAAATGAGAACAATAAATGCAAAGAAGGTGCGAGTTTAGCATTGGAGTAACGCATAGAGAAACAAACACGTCATTTACGATGCGTGGACATAACGCCAGAAAAGCGTCATGCAAACAACGGAATATGATGAGACCTGCCGGAAAGACGTCACAATTCATGTGCACGAGTGCAAGAGCGACCCTCGCGTGTGAAATCGGGGAATGCAGGGCTCCGAGACCATCGGCAACTCTCGGAATTTCGACCGAAGTCATTCGACAACACTTCGGAGACACTCGGAAAGACGTCGGGATTTTCCGGACAACAAACCCGACTGGAAGAGTGCAAAAGGTCTTTTGCATTGTAAAGTGCCGAAGTCTTCGTTTCGTGTCCGCTCGAGTCGGAACTGAAGCCCAAAGAATCGGACTCCGAATGCGCGAGAGAGAAGAATTTTAAATTAAAGTTCGGAAATTTATTGCAAATTTGTGTGCATACTGCACCCATAATCACAATTACATTACACTCATTCAAAATGGGATCATGCTAATCGGAAGACAAACCGAGTAAAAAATTTCATTTTTAAAGGCCAAAATTAGGCATAGAATGATCTTGAATATTTCATAATAAATATGTTTTAACACGATGAATATAAGTTCAAAGGAGCATCTTACAATATCACTAAGTATAAATCAAATGCGAGCACAAAATTTGAGTTATTTTGATTATTTAACTACTTTAGTTTCGCGTTAATTAGTAACTGACACAACTTTTCATTAACTTTGTATCTGCCAAATTTGTGTTAAATACTGCTTTACACATTATTTGAAGAATATTAACACTGAAAGAAACAAAAACTTTTAGCCTTTAAAATGAAAACGTTACTTGGTTTTTCTTTACTGAAGACATAATCCCCTTGCATATCTAATTGTAATTTTTTATAGAGATAATCACCTCGGAACTTGTCTGTTAAAAGTTTGCTGATCCTTTTTTTTTTATAAAAAAACAAAAACTTTTTAAGTTAATAATTAAAATTATGAATATTTTTGGCAGCAGATTTTTAATATCACACATGGGTATAAATATAAATTTGTACAAATTCTATAGTGGGGACACACAAAAAATATTTTTATTTAGATGAAGATTCGTTCATTGTTAAATCAAGGACCAACAAACATCAGACAAACAATATTACCCATTTTGAAATTAAAGGTAAATGTTAAATATTTTTTCTGTAATATCACTTTCATTTTTAAATGAAACTAAACATAGAAACTGGTTTTCAAAATTTCAAATAAGCATTTCGCAATTATACCTAAACAATAAGACACAGAATATGATATAAGCTCATATTTAAAAAAATATTGATAGAATAATAGAAAGCATTTGTAGGCTTAAAAAAATTTATTGCATGAAAATACTGATAGATGTTCATAAAATACTTTAATTTATTAGACTTTGTATAAAACTTATCGCAAATCTTCAGCTATAAAACGTTTTTTTTTTTTTTTTCAAAATTAAAATTTGAACAAATTTAATACTTGTTTGGTGATAGTTTAGTATTATTTAAAATATTTTAGTACTTTAAATAATTAAATTTTTAGCTCATTTAAGGAATTTGAAAACAAGCTTTTTTTCAATTTTTTAAAGCCGAATGCTAAAAAGGGAAAAAACAAATGTTTGTAAAGTAAAAAATATTTTCTTATATATAATTGAGCAAAAAAATAAGTTTTTGTGTAGGAAACTTATTTGCGAACTAAAAAAAAAATTTAAGCTTTTTTTAATTAAAAATAATAAATTATAAAACTTCAAAATGCATTTTTTTGAAGCAAGTATCGTCGTCAAAGAGTAAAAAAAAAATTAATGTTCTGTTGTGTTTCATTATTTTTTACAGAGTAATTGATTTCTTCCCTTTCTACTAGAAGAAAGAAAACTTCACTTACATGGTCGATCCACAGTCGATTTCTCGAATCTTCAAAAACTTACCCAGAATCCGTGGAGAGTCCAAGTTTTACCAGATTTATCCTTGCTCCACTCTTGATTTTGAGGAGCACCTATCACGTTGTTAAGAAAGTATTTTAGCTTTATAAGCATTATACACAATATAAACCTTTTCAAATAAATATTTTTAGCACCATAAAATTTTATTGTGTTAAAAAATAAAATATAACTTAACTCCTCAGCGCAACAGTCCATTAGTGAAACAAGGCCTGCCGTGCCCATTTCAGCTAACTTTACCAAGGGCTCTGGGGTTCTAGGCATATGTCAGGTAGTACCCAAGTGCTTAGTTCCCAAGCATGCTTGGTCCTCACTTTATCAACCCACTTAAGGGATCAAAGGATGAGTTAACCTAACCCAATTTT
The DNA here is from genome assembly GCA_023701765.1 of Hylyphantes graminicola. NCBI lineage: Eukaryota > Metazoa > Arthropoda > Arachnida > Araneae > Linyphiidae > Hylyphantes > Hylyphantes graminicola. Next base: position 24,631,876 of record CM043111.1, read on the forward strand.
GGACTCGAGCCCCGGACCTTTAGCGTGGTAATGCAAAGCACTACCACGAAGCCACTAAGCCTCAAGAATAACATATGGAAACATAATATTAATAATTCTAACTATTTAGCACAATGTCCAAATTTATCATTTTTTTAGTGACAAATTAAGTAAATATAGTAGCTAAAAACGTTTGTACAAGTGTGTTCAGAAAGTACAATTAACAAAGTCCACTTTCAACCAATTTAAAACTTTTTCATACATTAAAGCGTATTTCCTGATTTAAAAGGAAAAATTATTCTACACAAAGTGAAAAACATGAAAAAAAATTACTCATAATATTACGTTTAAATATAATAATTAGTTCAATTAGAATTTTAATGGCACGTAACATCAATGATGTTGCATATAAAAATATTCCAACGAGACCACAATGCAACGAAAGGTTTTAACTTTATAAACTTAGGTGGAAAAAAAAATTAAAATTATGTAATAATAAATGCTCAATACAATAAAAATCGTTTTATTAAGAAAAGAGATATTATATTTAAACCTATTATATTGTCCAAGATAATACGTTTCCATTACTATTGAGAAATATTACACTCTCAGAAATAATAACTTTCATTTTTGACGATTCATGAGTCATCAAGCCTCATTTCGTTAATTTCGAGGATTGTTTCGTCAAACTATCACGCGAATCCTCACTTTTACGATCGTGATTTGACGATTCTGTATCTTGATTTTGAGGAAACTGAATCTCATTGTTGTCTCACATGCTTAAAAATGACGAAATATTTCTTTTAGATTAGAAGACATTCAAATCCTCATAAAAATGACTATTCAAATTTCCTCACTTTGAGGAAACGAAAACTTGGAGCATTTGCCAGTAAACGGAATCGTCAAAATTAAGGAAAATTTCGTCGTTTTTGAGCATTCATTTTTTAGAGTGTAAAAGATGTATTGATAATAATTTTCTAATTCAAAACAGTAACTCTAGGCTAAGAGTATAGATATTGCTCCACAATAAATGACGTCCAAATCAAACAAATCTTTTTTAATCGTCAACTGGCTAATTTCATGTAAATCTATTTTAAGTCACAATTTACGAGGAGATTTCAGACATCTTAAATTTAAAAAAATAAATCAAACTTAATAAAGCAAGGAACATTTAGTTTTATTAAGTGTAGATCAGCTATTTCGCTAATTTTTGTTCACTCACTGTTAAAAATTGAAGTGATAATCACTTTTTTGCAAATGTGACTTGCACTCCAGAAAAGATAATGTTGCATGGAATTAGTTAACTAGGAATCTTGTCACAAAGTCTTAAGTTCAAAAAAAAAACACACGCACATTTCAAAGATAACAAAATATTCAATGTCCTGTATAAATTAAAAAATATATATACAGATTTCACATTTATCAAAAAAAAATTCAAAGCTAAATGATCTATACTGTTCTTGTACGAAATAGTAAGTTTGAACACAGACTGATCAAAGATTCATTTTTCTCATTAAACACACTTCTACAAAAAATAAATATAATGAACATCAATAACATTCGATAATGGTTATAATATTGACCAATTGTAAGTGAAATAAAACTAAATAATAAAAAAAATTAACTTACAAATTCAAAGAACGTCCTATTCTCAAGTTGCACTTTTCCAAACTGAGGCTTTTGGCGACAATTTTGTTGCTGCAATGCCAAGTTGCAAAATAGCACGAAGTCCTTCGACCAATTAAATTTCACTAACTCTCGACTGGAGGATTACCATTGGCTGATAGTCCCAAATATGTTAAACATGTGTCATTGTGCGTTGCGATTTCAACCATTTTTTTTATTTATCGCCGAAATTCAATCTTGCTTTGTAAAGTAGCATTGGTAATTTAATTGGATTTGGTCGTGCATAAGATTCGAGTAACGAGCTTTATGTTAATTAGTTGCGTTGAAAAATAATCTGTGAACTTGAGGTAATTTCCTGTAAATCATTATGTCGTATTTTAGAACCACAGTCAAGTGACAAGCCGACACTTGAGTTTACTATTCAAATTTAGTAGTTTTTCTATAAGAAGCTCAATAAGTATTTTAATAACAAGAAAAGTAGGCGATTTTTAGTTTTTTTTATAGAACTTCTTGTTCAAACTGATTAGGAGTTAGGACCGTTCCCAACATTTCATGTGTTTCTTTTAATAAAACAACTAACAAATGAGGTTTTTGTATACTCAATGATATTTCTTGGCCTAAGTAAAAAGGATTGGTTTAATCGTACTAGAGCTATACGAGGGTTATGGGAAACGGGATTGGTGATTTAGGACCTCGGTCAAGTAACGGGGCGGCTGGATATTTCATAGTAACCGATGAATATCTTGCACTGTGGAATCTTTGTGTGCTCTCACAGTCTGTACTGTACCGTGTACCGGGTGTGGGTTCGATTTCCGCCTTCGCCCTGTGTGTAATTTCTCTACGTCGCGTCAGTTAAAATTCTGTATGTGTTCTGCGTCTGTCTTAGGTTAAGGGGTCATAGGAGTCTTAAAAATGTGCAAAGAAGGTACTACAAAGCATCGTTTGATCTTTCATGTAATTTTTTAACTACTCAATATATAAGTATAATTTTTTATATGTAATTCTACAAGATTAATTTAATATAAAACAAATTTTAAAATTTATGCAACTTTAACCAAAACTAAAATAAATGATATTAAACATAAAGCTATTTGAACACATTGTGATTAGGCTTGCGCGGCAAATTGTGAGGTCAAAATTGAAAAAATGACTAAGAAAATGACTTTATATTGTACAAATGTGTACAAACAAAGACTTATACCTAAATTCTCAGCTCAATATTAATTAGAAATTATTTTTTTAAAAAATTAAATCAAAATTTTAAATTTTCTAATAATTTTTTTTAGAAAAAGTTCTTAAAATAATTTCTAATTAAAATTGAGCTGAGAATTTAGGTATAGGTCTTTGTTTGTACATATTTGTACAATATAAAGTCATTTTCTTAGTCATTTTTTTTTTTCAATTTTGACCTCACAATTTGCCGCGCAAGCCTAATCACAATGTGTTCAAATAGCTTTATGTTTAATATCATTTATTTTAGTTTTGGTTAAAGTTGCATAAATTTTAAAAATTGTTTTATATTAAATTAATCTTGTAGAATTACATATAAAAAAATTATACTTATATATTGAGTAGTTAAAAAATTACATGAAAGATCAAACTATACTTTGTAGTTCCTTCTTTGCACATTTTTAAGATTCCTATGACCCCTTAAATTTAGTTTAGCTTGAATTATCGTCGCACTAGAGCAACACGAGGGCTATTGGCAACGGGAGTCAGATTTTAGAACCACTGTCAAGTGACGAGCCGACAATTGAGTAGGCATCCACAAGGACGACATCGATCGTAAGCAGCGTTTGGACTTTGAAGGATATTTAACTTACACTTCCTCTACACGGGGTATTATTCGTCGTACATTTTTGGTTGCACGGAAGGGGAGGCTGCGTATGGTTGTGACAGTCGCCACATTAGCGAAACCGTAAGGAATACCGTTTTTTTGGGAGGCGGGTAAAAAAAAGTTTGCTAGTTTGAACATGTTTTCTTATAATAATTGTTATTATGAGTACATATAGGGAAATGAATGTTTTTCCAAGTTAAAAGTAGGGCTGGGAAGCCCAGTCGGTTAGGCACTCGCCTAGCATGCGAAAGGTTCAGGTTCGGGTCCGAGCATCGCCAAAATAACTGCCGACCTATAAACGGCCCGTGCAGCCCAGAAATGTCCGACAAATAATACCCCGTGTAGGGGAGTGCACGTTAAATATGCTCCAAAGTCCTAACACTGCGTACGATGTCACCCTTAACTGGTGTCACCCTTAACTTGGGTGCCTATTCAGGTGTTGGCTCGTCATTTGACTGTGGTTCTAAAATACGACGCCAGTCGCCAATAGCCCTTGTGTAGCTCTAGTGCGACGATAATTCACACCTACCAAGTTAAAAGTAAGACCTTAATACTGAAATAGTAGTGATTAATTTGAAATATATATTATTTTGCATTGTCATGGCAATTGTTTTTTCGCAAAAGAGTGAGTTGGGTACGCGCATAAAATTTGTGGGTGCGGTTGTGGCACAAGTAATAATTTTGTTTTTTTTTTCTTTTTTAGATGCCCAGAAAACGCCTGAGGAAGACAGAAAGGGGCAGTGTGAACCAAAAAAACATGTTGAAGACGTTTTTATATAGAAGTTAAGGGGTCTAAGGAGTCTTTAAAATGTGCAAAGAAGATACTACAAAGCAAAGTTTGATCTTTCATGTCATTTTTGAACTACTGAATGTATAAGTATAATTTTTTTATATGTAATTCTACAAGATTTATTTATTATAAAACAAGTTTTAAAATTTATGAAACTTCAGCCAAAACTAAAATAAATGATGTTAAACATGAAGGTACTTGAACACACTGTGATTAGGCTTGCGCGGCAAATTGTGAGGTCAAAATTGAAAAAACGAATAAGAAAAGGACTTTATATTGTACAAATATGTACAGACTAGGACTTATACCTAAATTCTCAGCTCAATTTTAATTAGAAATTATTTTTAGAACTTTTTTCTAAAAAAATTATTAAAAAATTAAAAATTTTGATTTTAAATTTTTAAAAAAATAATTTCTAATTGAAATTGAGCTGAGAATTTAGGTATAAGTCCTAGTCTGTACATATTTGTACAATATAAAGTCCTTTTCTTATTCGTTTTTTCAATTTTGACCTCACAATTTGCCGCGCAAGCCTAATCACAGTGTGTTCAAGTACCTTCATGTTTAATATCATTTATTTTAGTTTTGGATAAAGTTTCATAAATTTTAAAACTTGTTTTATAATAAATAAATCTTGTAGAATTACATTTTCAAAAATTATACTCATTTATTGAGTAGTTAAAAAATTACAAGAGAGATCAAACTATGCTATGTAGTATCTTCTTTGCACATTTTTAAGACTCCTGTGACCCCTTAAAGGTGGGTTAGGGTTAGGTTTGAATTATCTTCGCACTACTAGAGCTACACGAAGGCTATTGGAGTGAAACGTGGGATTTCGCTTTGGAGAGCTGCGAAAAATCACCAAATTAATCGAATGTCTTAGTTACGATACATTTATAAATGACTTTTCAAACATTGTATTACATAAAAAGATGTCGTAAATACCATATTTTCTTTTTAATGGTGAAAAATATTTACCTGGAGGCCTCAAAAAAATAAAATTTCACCTTTCTTGAACACTGAAACAACCAATTAGAGTTTTAGTCTTTGTTAAACAAAGTATAACCTTTGGCGTCACCTACTGACTGAATCTGTAACTAAAACAACAAATAATTAAATATTGATGTTCAATATCACATTCTAGTCATTCTCTCGCCTATAATGATTAACCCTTTCACTACCGAAATGGCCCACGACGGCCGTCCGACTGAGGATTCGATAATGATATTCCTATCACATATTACGAGGAAACAAAACTCCTTCGGCAAATTTCTTCTTTCTAAGGAGCATAAATGGGTGTTTCCTGATGAGCACAAATGTTGGGTGGAAGCGGTTTAAGTGATAGATTACATTACGAACCTACTTGTTTTCATTCTTATATTCCTGTGTGCCATAACTTAAAATCAAACAAAAAAATTATGATGGTCTTAGAACAAGTTTATTTAAAACATAACTGGCAGTAAAAACTGGTGCCTCGGAATTGAGGCTAAGAACTGGAACTCATGCATCTACAAAACATAATTTGAAAAAAAAAAAAAACATAAAACATAGCATTTAATTCCATTTTAAACTATTATGTGTAAAAATTTAACTATTTTTCTTTGAAAATTCATTGATTATCCCTTATTGTTTGTTAAAAATTTCCCTTCCTCACTCTCTCTGTGGAGGATGTGGCGAGTTTCCCGATGTTCTATAACATAAGGTTTTATTAGCAAATATTAACTTAAAGGACTGGCTTATTTACTTTGCACGTATAGACATTAGGAGAGCATACATATTTTGCAAGCACCCCCGCGGTTTAAGTGATAGATTACATTACGAACCTACTTGTTTTCATTCTTATATTCCTGTGTGCCATAACTTAAAATCAAACAAAAAAAATTATGATGGTCTTAGAACAAGTTTATTTAAAACATAACTGCCAGTAAAAACTGGTGCCTCGGAATTGAGGCTAAGAACTGGAACTCATGCATCTACAAAACATAATTTGAAAAAAAAAAAACATAAAACATAGCATTTAATTCCATTTTAAACTATTACTAAAATTTAACTATTTTTCTTTGAAAATTCATTGATTATCCCTTATTGTTTGTTAAAAATTTCCCTTCCTCACTCTCTCTGTGGAGGATGTGGCGAGTTTCCCGATGTTCTATAACATAAGGTTTTATTAGCAAATATTAACTTAAAGGACTGGCTTATTTACTTTGCACGTATAGACATTAGGAGAGCATACATATTTTGCAAGCACCCCCCCCCCCCCCCCCCCAATGCAAATTTAATAAAAGTATTCCCCAAAAAAACTTTTTACATAATGCATACAAAAACTCAATACCTAAAAAAATACTTAGTATTTATTTTGTGAAATGATGATTTACAATTAAGTACAGTGATTTTTACAATGTAGATCAGAAAAGATATTCACAATGCTACAGATCTAAATTCAGATGTCTTCCTACAACAGATTGCAAATATTTTTTGCTGTTTGACGAAAGCTCATTCCTCATAGAAAAACCACAATCTTCATCCAAGTTAACTTCAGAGTATAGTAAAATATGTTGTTTCACAACCTAAAATATAAATTTGATAACGTTAAGAATCAAGAGGCATAAAAAAATTATTATGGTGTAAAAATAGAAGCATATTAACAGGTTTTAAAAGTTACATGAAATTAACCCAATGTTTAAAGGCCATGCAAGTCTATCTTTGAGACTAAGGTGCTAATTGTTAAGTAATTATAAATAATTCTAAGAGGCTAGTTAAAAAATAATTTAACATTCAAAAGATACAAAAAAAAAAAAAAAATAATACAAGACATCAAGATATTCATAAATTTTATTCTGCAATATAGTTTATATATAAACTTAATTCTCAATTATTAATTTATATTGGAAACTATTAATCCAACTTGTACAATTAGTTTCTTAGCTTCTCAGATGTTGCCTTCACATGTTTAAAAAATGCTACGCAATTGCTTAAGAAAAATACAATATAAAATACCAAGGTAATTTTAAAAATTCGATTCTAACCTTTTGTTTTGAATTTAATATCCTATTTATTAGTGTTTTTTGCTGATCTCTTGATTCAACTTGTTCAGAAAATATATAATGATGAACATGGTGCACTGCCATCAAGTAAATTAGAGGACATCTTACCAATGTAAGAGAACCTGTGTATGAAAAAAATTATAGTTCATTTAACATAAAATAACTATCAAATAGGTTTTTAAATGAAGTTTGCACATGGTGTTAGCAATTTTTAAATATTTTTAATTTAAACATAAATTTACACTTTACAAGGCAGGTTTCAGCAAGGTAAGAAAATAAATTGTTCAAAAAATGTTATTCCAGGACCAAGAATGAAAACAATACTGCTAGATCTGCTGCCACTCACGGCGTGAAACATGCCCTATCAAGTCAATTTTTTAGAATTTAAGAACACTTTTTAGAAATCTGAAAAGAAGAGTATTTTTCTGACTATTTGAGACAAATAAGAATTTTCACTGAATTTGAATATGATTTAGGTAGCACAATACCAATCTTATATAACTAATTGTATTAGTAAAACTATGCTGATAAAAACACATATAAAGATAAACACTTAATGCATTTCTAGTGAAAACTTTAACTAACGTCAGAAAAAACAACACAAGTAGATTAACTAAGATAGCTGCCAGGAAATTAATAAATAAATAGCAAAGATAAAGTTTATATAAGGTAAATATGCAAGTTCAATCCTAGTTTTAATTCTAATTCATTTGAAAATTCACTCTACATTGGCAACAATCATTTCCTTGAACTAAATAAAATGAACTAATATATTAGAGATTGCTGCATAAGTAGTATTTTAAGAGTTAGGTTTTTAAACTGCTTAATGTAGAACTTTTTGCAACTGTTCTCTCTGCAAGTACAAGTATGCAAAAATCACCAAGTTTGTTATATAAAGTATAAAAAATAAAAAGAAATTAATATCATACCAGATGCCAGGAGTTTGTAATACCCGGAAATTAAGCTAAACTTCTGTTCATATGGTTCCAAATAACATTTCAAAGGAACAAAAAGCTGAAAAAATACAATAAAAGTTTTAAAAAAACAGTTCACCAAGTCTAATTTTCACAAACCTATAAATTTTTTTCTAGAGTATTTACCTTTGAAAGTGGAACTCTAAGAAAACGCAATACTTGTGAATGTTCCGTAAGTAATAGTTTTTTCCAATCACTCGGATAGCATTGTTGAAGAGGAAATACTATGAAGTTTCCAAACAACTTGTCTCCATATGAAACAGCTTCAAACTGGTTTAACATTTCCATATATCTATAAATAAAAAATAATAAAAAATTCATTAACTCTCCCAATATCAAATACAACATAATTTTTTCCCAAGAAATTATTTGTAACATTTATCATTTTTACTATTGTGTACATAATGTAAGTATTATTGTAAAGTGTTTTTACACACTATAATATCAGTTTCGATTTCATTTAATGTTTAAAAAAATGTAAAAATTATTAAGCATCCTTTTTATTTTGCTAAAAATATACTATATTTAAACAAGAAAAATTTAATGTTAAACATGAAAAATATAAAACAAAATGATACTGAATACACAATGGGGTTGTTCCACGAAGAATCTGGCTATAGCTCTATGGTAAAGAGTAATTCAGAGAATGTAAACAAGACTGTGGAGCTATTGCCAGATGAACAACCCGATTAAATATAAGTCACAAGTTATTCATTGAAGTCACATACTTTTCAAATATTTTAAAAATAGGTTCTCAATCAAAAAAAAATTTTATTCTGAATTAATACTCACAAGTCATCAAAACTATTTAGTGTACTCCATTTAATTTCAGTTAGCCTGATCTCTTTGTGGGTTAATATTGATGATAAACATTTTTCTACAAGTTTGTTTGTTTCCGACTTTCGAAAAAAGTCCTCATCTATTTAAACGAAAAAAATTTATAATATCTGTAATAGCATAAATAGATATACATTAAAGAAAAAACATTAAATTCTACACACAAAATGCTTTTAAATCTATATATTTCTATAAATAATTTCTTAAATAGAAGGTAATTATGTTCATCGAATTTATTCTAAAAATAAAAGTTACATTTCATACTATTGAAGTTTCAAAAGTAAACAATTAAGCTTTTTTGAACTAAAATTGTAAAAAAAAACCTCACACATTCAAAACAAAATAACATTTAAAAAAATATATCAAAATTTTGGTATAATCTGTGCATTTATTTGTTTAAAAGCAACTGCTGATTGTCACTAAATCCGACAATGAAAACTTTTAATTTTTAACAGATGTATTAAGAAAAAGAAATTTCGAAGATGCAGTTTTTTGGATTCAATTTTCACACAGGTGAAAGTTATATTCTAGTAAGAGAATATAAAAAATACAAATACACAAAAATAATATACATACAACAATATGTAAACATGTGTTCAAACTATTGTAAAAAAATTAAAAACGTCATACAACTTACCAAGTAAGAATATCATACACAAATAGCAAAATTCAACTGATCCAGGAATATTCTTCACAAATGGTAAAGTAAATTTATGGGAAATCAAAATCCATTCTAAGCTGCTTAAAAGTTCTGTTTCATCATCAGTTGTTAGCTTATTATCACATGTTCTAGAAATAAAGTGGCAAAAAAAGTAAAAAAAATATAAGATTATAGATAGCTAGATAGATAATAAATTTATTGCAATGGGCCTAAGCCTGTTTACAATGGTTGATTATAACTTGTAAAAAAGAAAGTAAAACTAAAGATTCAAGACTTAAAAAGGTTTGAAGATATATCCTGAAGATTTCTTCTTACTTTATTATTCTTCCATATTTTAAACTTCCGCAAAATATTTTTTTTTTTAAATGCGCGTTTTGAATGGCTTTCAAACTGGTAGCAAAATATTAACATCAGTCAAAATTTTAACGTATCATCTTAAAATTTAGACTTTCTATATTTAAGTATGATAGTACATAAGCATAAAGCTGTAATAACAGCAAAATGCATCAACTCTGTGACTGTTACAACTGAAAGTGTTATACTTTGATATGCTAGTCTTCTCAGCAATGAAAATAGTTTTAATTTGTCACAAAAAATTCCTATTTTGATTCAACTTTAGAACTACGTTAACATAAGTAGGACAATTTAAGAACAAATATAACTGTTAAATTGTATATTAAGAAAACAATTTTACAATATAAATATTAAATATATTAACTGTGCTCACTTTTTGGGGATATCAATATTATGCTTGAGCATTTCCTATCAGGTCGTTTTAAAAATTTAATTATAATTTGTTTGAAAATTATTTTTTAACATATATTTTGGAATTAAATTAGTGTTCTGCCTTTGACTTTCATGCTTGTAAAGCTTAGGTAAATTGTATATTTGTAGAGTAGACAATAACATCAACTAAATTTAATAGATTTTGGCAAATCATAATATCTTTGTTAGTTTTAAGTTGACAACTTACCTTTCCTTGGAATTTTTATATTTGTTCCAAATTGGAGTATAAAACCAATCTTTTCTCAATAAAAACTGTGATTTTGAAGGCGAAACTAATGAACTACATCCCACTGAAGACAATATTTTCCTATAAATATAAAGAAATTCTTATTTATAAAAAGTACTCTACAAAAAATGCATAATAAATCTAAATCATTATATTTCACATTAGCCTTTCTAAAACATCCAATATTTATTTTTATAATAGTAAATACCGATAAAAACTATAACAGAAATAAGTTTTTTGATTATTTATTAATGATGGAATTCTTAGAAATAATCTTATATGCCTTACAATCTAAAACTACAAAGATTAAAAATCAAAAACGTCAAAAGTTTGAATATGTTTTTCTGCATACAACTTCCTTCAAACAGTTACATTAAGTATTCTAGATTCAAATGACTAAAAGCTATTAGCATTATTGCTTAAAGTTATTTGATGGAATTGTAGTTTTTAACCTGCTACATTTCACTTCATCTAAACTCATTTGCTCAGTTTAAGCTATATGCTATATATAGATAGTTATAAAATTAAAAGTGATACAATGCAATAAGTTAAGGTTTTGAGCCACATGATACAAAATATTAAAAAAATCTTTACATAATACCTAGAATGGGAAATAGCTTCATCCTTTAATAAACATACTGAATAGCGAGAGAAAATAACTGGAAGCCTTGCGATCAATTCCTTGGTTGCCTCATCTTCTAAATGTTCTTTCGTAGTAGAACTGCAAGAAATACAACTAATATCAAAACATCAATTACTTTAATGACAGGGCCAGAGAACACTAGTATTTAAGATATACTCTTGCCATTCTCACTTGCTAAAATAGAAGAATTTCCTACACACAATGCATCTATGACTGAAAAGCAAACATATTTATAATAGCTAAATAAAAATTAGTATTAATGGGTGGAGACTCAGTGGCTGACAGGTTTAACCTGTCCACCTCGTAAGCCAAAGATGAGTCGTCGAATTTTCGTGATGAAAAAATCCCAGGCATGCATGTCATATGATTATGTGGCATATAAAAGATCCCTGCTTTCGACAAAATTAAAATCTCTGCATACTTTAACATCCACAGAGAGCTCAGATTCATTATAATCTGTGCATCAAAATGGGTAGCGAGAGCTGCCCAGACGATGCCATAAAAAATGGTTCTCAGTTCTGGGGAATATGCCGAGTCTGCAAAAGGCTTGACCGCCATTACAGAACCAGTTTATAAAAAAGTATTAATGGGTAACAGACTGGCTACAGTAAAATAGACATCATAAAATACTATTGCTTCACTTTAATATGATGAGTTTAAATGTTTCGGGAATTATTGTATAGGCTATTCAACTGTGTCTTTATTTGTGCGGAATGAAGGTGGTATCCCACTTTACAGATGCAATCAACAGCAAGTTTCTTAAATAGCATTCTCAATTATTATGAAATGGTGTCTTATACACAACTCAAAGTTTTAAAATTAGTTTTTAGATAAAAAAAAGTTCGCTTCAGATAAAAAAAATCATTCAAATTATTAGAATAAAAATATACTTACAGAAAGTAATTTTGATTAAAAATTATGTTTTCGAAAAGGTCCTTAGCAATGCTTTCATCGGGTGTTCTTAAAATAGGCAATAAAGATGATGCTACTTTATACCATAGCAAACTATCTGGCAAAACCTAAAAAATTATAAGAAAAACTTACTGACAACATTTTTCCTTTTATACTAAAAACTAACTTTTATCTAACAAACTTCAAGTCAACAAAACAACATGTCCTGCATAAGTAATAGTGTGCAGTGGAAAAATATGATTTTAGAAATGCAAATACAAGGTTATATGTAATTACAATGCACAATTACGCATCTATAGTTTCAAAAACTCTTAAGGTTTTCAAATGATGCTTATTTTTTGTAATTAGTGGACTGATAATCACATCATTGGTAAGTGCTGAATTAGTTACTTTAAATGAACCCCAAGTTTTGACTTATTGGGGGAGAAGACAATTGCTTGCTACTTAATTCAATAAAGAAAAAATTAAATATAGATAAACATCCCTTTACTCTCTATTTTCTCTCTGCTCTAAAGGATCAATAGGCACAGTAGCCGGGTTTCTAAACCAAAATGATCTTTGTTAATCAAATTTAATAAAAATAAATTTCCAAGCCGAATAACTGGTTGTATTGAATATTTTTAGCAACGACTTTCTTTATAGATGAATATAGGGACTTAAACATCCATATAACATCACTTTTTAAAATTGGTTTAAGTTCTTTTTTTAGTTTTCAATAAATAATAAACAAAATATTCAAATCAATTTTAAAAAAAGTGGTACTATAGAGCCATGTAAGCCAGCATTTATCATATAAAGAAACCACTCGTAAAAACATTTCATACAATTGAAGTTGGCTTAGAAAAATATCATTTTTGTTCCATTAGATTAACACAGAGAAGACGGGTTAGAAAACACTAACTAGCTACCTCTTCTAATCCACTTTTAAAAGATATGGTTAATGAATAAATAGATCTCATTTTTTTAAACACATTTTTTTCTTCAAATATAGAGACTTATATCAACTAAGACAGATTCACACAATTACAAGTTTACTATATCTATTATTCCCTACAGCAAATGTTAACTAAGATAGAAATTAAATAAATAAGTCATTATTAATTCGTAAATGTGCACTTTAAAAAATATTAATTGTTAGTATTGTTAGTAAAATCTGTCATGGTTATGCTATTACCTCAGTAGATGGCAACAGAAGAACTTGTGAAAGGAAATATGTCTCATATCTAGCAAACCAAGAATCCGCATTTAGTTTTTCAGAAGAAATCTTTCTTAAGTACTTCAAGATTGAGATTTCATGTATTACTTTTTGGAGTATCTGGAAATAAATATATGTTACACATTTCATTAATACCGTGGACTGATGTCTCATATGCAAATGAAATATTTTATAATTCAACTATTATATCAGCATAAATTCCACCATTAATAAACAAGAAGGTTCAATGGATAAAAAGTTTTGTATAAAAACTATTATTTAATATCATCAAAAGGTTTATCAAAGGCGATTTTCCAATAAGTAGAATTAGTATTGCATATTCCATAATATTTTATTAAAATGGATAACAGTTATTTTTAAAGAAGGAAGCAGTTTGACAACAACACAACTAATACTAAATCAATGAAACACATTCATAATAAATGTAAATTCCCTTTAAATATAAAAACAATTGTTTAAATTAGCTACTTGTAATACATTAAGCAAACCTAGTTCTTCTTGCCAAAAAAATATATAACTTTTCAAGAGCTAATGTTAATAAAATTTCGTATCACAAACTTACGGTATTATCACCCTGATTGACTAAATCTTTTTGCAAAGCAGATAACTTTATAATTGCAAGAAGGAATGGAATCGGAGATTCTTTCTTAATAGTTGGTATGATATCATCTTTCCAAAGAATGCTACCCAAAGATACAATTGTCTTACTGTCTCGGTAGTTGCCAGATTTGCCTGAATGCAAAAGCAAAGAAGATGACCTACAGAATAAATGACAAAAAGTAAAAAAAAATATATCAAGCATTAAAAAAATGAACTATGTATTGAAAACTTAAATTAGACAATTATTTTTTTTAGTACAACAGACCCCTGATCGCAGTGCTTGGCTCACACAGATCCCCCCCCCCCTCTAAAGTCAAATAGAACATCCTTGGCTTAGCTAGAAAATGTTCGATGCGTTTTAATAAAAATCAAAAAAGTGCAATTACTTTTAACTGCAGAAACCTGACATATTGTAACATCTGTATTTCTTCACTACATCTAAAAACTTGAAAAACATGCAATCATCGTTGAAAATTACAGAAATAAATTGTTTAAGCATATGACCTTTTAAATTTTTTTACTTGTCGTTAATAGGAGATTTCTCGTAATTTAATAGTTAATACGAGATTCATGCTATCAATGCCAAAATGTCTCGTAATTTGAGGAGTTTTCAAAATAAAAATCTTCCGTTGCAAACTTTTTCATCCTTAATTAGGAGATAAAAGATCACACTAGGATATTTCTTGGTATTTTCAGTAGGGTAGAAAAAATGCTTTACTAGAATGTGGTCAACATTTTTTTTTTCGAATCTCCAAAGCTACAGTCAAGCATATCATTAAATATGCATAAAAAATTATTCAAAGACATTGTGAATTGCATTTTCTATTTTTTAATGCTTAAACAGAAAATTTTATTAATTCCACTTACTCAATGTTTAATAGCAAGTCTTTAAAACCTTCAGATTCAATGCAGGGGGAAAGATACTTTTGAAAAAGATCTGTTGTTTCAGGACAGCCTTTTAAACCTTCAGAAACGCACTAATAACAGTATAACATTGTCATTAGTTATTTTCAAGTTTTAGTACATTTAGAAATGTTCTGCTAAGGCTATTATTACTTTGTATGGAAAAAAATATGGATGAAGCAACGGTTAGTCAAAAGGTATTTATAGCTGACAACATTTATTTCAAGATAAATCTAGGATTTGTGTGGAAAAGTAAAAAGTAAAAGAGAATTGTTCGAATCAAAAATAGCTATTCAGATTTTAAATATGGTCAGGCAAGAAAGCGCAAGTTAATCAAAAAGACTTGAAACCTAAATTTAAAAAATTATTGCACTGTTAGCATCACATCGTGGAAGAAAATTAAAATTTAAATTATATTATCCTATAAAGTGAACACATAAGAAATTGTATCAATTCCAGAATCAGCCAAAATGAGATTTTTAAAAGGCAGATTAATTTCTACTGAAGGACAGAACACTTTTATGTCTGATCTGCAGAAGAAACAATGTTTGCCAGAATATTGGTAAAACATACAAATGGGTATCTTTAATTAAGTATTAATATACAAGTCAAATTGTATCACATATGAAGAGTACACCGGAATAACCGATTGATTTATTAGGCGGACGCCCGCAATTGTCTGCTTGGCGGCAGAAAACCGGTTTCTCACGTCCATCTTCGCTTGGTCCAAGCGTTGGGATCGCCAATCGCCTGAATCTTGGTAGCTAGGAACCACAGATATAGTAGTTAAAGTATTAGTGTGGCATATCACGTGACCTACAACACTGACTTCATTGGGGCTCTTCTGGGAGCTCCCCCAGTAGAATCGAATATTGACCCAATACTGGTATGACGTTGGCCAATATTGGTTATCTTGGGCAAATATAGCAGGTTTTACAACATTCAGCCAATATACGAAACCAATATTTCAAAAGTTAAAATTTGCCAAGATAGGACCAATATTGGGGATATATTGGTTGGCCTAGGGGGCGTTCGCGTTTGGCATATTTTTCCTTGATGAGATTAAGAAGAACAGCCAAACGGCCCCTCGGTGGCTGAGAGGTGAAAGCGACGAGCCTCACATCGAGAAGGTTCTTGGTTCTGTCCTTGCCATACTATAGACGTATTCGTGCTGGTAGAAAAATTCCTCTAGGTGCCCGAGTACACTGCGATATACGTGCTCGTTAAATCTGTGGAGTGGAAAGTCCCTACGGCATTAGCGTACGATGTCGCTCGAAGCATAGAATTCGAATTTGTAAAGTAGGGGGTTCCTTTTTAAAATTGAATCCTAACCCCAGGGGTCACACACCAAATATAATGGGATAGGTGTTCAACGATTTTTCCATCTACCCAACCGTTTCGAAAAAAGTCGTCGGGTAATATTGGTCCTGTAATGGCAGTCAATATTGGTTATATGTTGTTGGATAATATTGGTATTATAATGGCAGCCAATAATGGCCAATATTGGCAAAATTTTTCCTCCCAATGCTGGGCCAATAAGGGTTAGCATATTGGTTCCACATTGTAACCAATATTGGTCCCATATTCAATCCTAGGGACCTTACGGGTCCCGTCGTTAGCAATGGAGGTCACGTGATTTGCCACTATATTACTTCAACTATGATATCTATGGTAGGAACTGGTTGCCCTACACAAGTTTTGCCTTGCAAAATCAATCGGTTTTTCCCGTGTACTCTTCATATTTTTTTAATAGAATATCTACTATTAAACAAAAAATATGCGAGAAACTGAACCTAGTAAAATTAATATATTTGCAATGTTTTTTATACATTTAAACAATAAATTAACTGAATTTTTAAACAAATATAAGCTGAAAAATACTTACTGGAATGTAGATTTCTTTGTAGTATGTAGAAACAAAATTCATGCATCCAGAAACAAGCATCATACCATGCTAGAGAAATATCAAATAATAATAAAAAATTTTAAAATAAATATTTTATTTTAAAAACATTGCAACTGTTACAGTTACATGAAACCCCTTTATTTTTAAGAAATATAAATGTATTTAAAAACTGTTCGCAACTGTAATGCACACTAATATCAAGAAGTGAAACTTTCATTTAATCATAATCATAATCATAATTATAATATAATAATATAATAATCATAATTATAACAAAAATATTATCCTCTATAAAATGATAAAAGGATGTTCAAGTATAGGAAAAACAATAAGAAATAAGAGTAAATACTTTTAAATCAAATGTGTTACGCATAAAACAAAAGTAAAAACGTTTAGTATAAATTTACTTATATTTGTTATTTGCCATAATTTTTAAATATCCTTTGATATTCTATACTCAGCAATAACCATTGAAACAACTATAAATTAAAAGAAGTGTGTCTTAACACAGACAATAAAACTAAAACATATATAATTAAAAAAGAAGAAACTTACATCAGACACATGACCTTGAGAAAATTGAAACAACCACTTCTTAAGACACTCCAATGCTTTGTCAAAAACAATGCCTTGTAAGTTTGAAGAGCTATTTAGAAGGTGAAAAATTAAAGAATTTATAAATACACAGATGTTATGCGGCTCAATAAGTTTAGACTGTATACATATAACTAAAACTTGTCAGAACTACTTGCCATAAACTAATGAAACTTGTGATATTTTTTAACATCTGAAACTTACATGGGCTAATCTCAGTCAACTGGAAAATTTGAGTCTTTGTATTGTAGGACATTACATATCCTTTGGTGTATTTTTTTATGTATGTTAAACAAACACGTTTTTACATAGATGTGTCCACAAACACATGCTTACATAGTAGGGTGGTCTTTTTAACATGGAGAGTAAAAAATCAATTTTAAAAAGACGCTCCCCCATAATTTGTTCATTCATATGAAAAACTAGTTATTGCAAAATTTTAATTGAATCAATAATGAAATATGGGGATTGGAAGTTCTGAAAAACGACCAATATTAGGGTGTATTTTATATATATATATACTAGCTGTTATACCCGACGTTGTACGGGTAGAGGTGAAAAAATAATTTTATAGTCAATTTAACTATTTTTTCTTTCATTTGAGTTACATAAGATATGAAGATTACCCAGTAATTTTTTCCATTTAATTACCCATCTTGGACACAGTAATAATTAATATTAATTTCAAAAATACCTTTGATAAGAAGCTCAAATTAAAGAGAATACCTATTTAAGTAAAAAAATAATCAGTAAGGATTAAAAATAAGCTACTCCAGCAAACAGCAAACGATTTGCATTTTTTATTAGTTTATTTGCTTTTTAATAAGCTTATGTTGCTGATACCGTTCGTTATTAAAGTACAAAATCCAGCTACTTATATTACATTAAAAATTCAAAATTTAAAAAATGCTATAAAATTAACAGATAATGTCATTGTAATTTCCCGAATAAAAACATTTTAGCTCATTTGGCGACTAAAATTTGGCGAGGAAAATATATAGCTACCATTACACCCATTCAGCTCTGGCGCAAAGACCATCGCACAACCAACCAGCTATTTTAAAAAAATCCTCTTTTGCATGTTCTTCGTAATAATTGGGCGAGTTTGGCAAAGTAATTGGCGAAAAAAGGAAGACATGAAACCCTAATATTCATTTGTAGTGCAACGGTCTTCAAAAAACAACATAGTTCAGTAAAAGCCTAACTATGCTTTTAAAAAATTCATAATTAAAATCATATATACACAATAAAATAATAGAATGGAGACTGGTAGGATTACGTAACTTGAAACATATCCAACTATGTTTTCAAATTATTAATTTTGTTTCTGAAGGAAATGAACAAATATTAAATAAATTAAACTTTTTCGATTTCAATTGTTTTCTAAAAAGTTTTATTTAAACTTTTCTGCCTGATGGCATCACGAAAGAGAAAAAATGATCCGATTTGAGCGAAAGTGGTGTATTTTTTCCCTTAAAACGTTCGAAAACGATAGAAGGAATGGTCCGATTCGAAAAATTCTTAGCCTATGTTTGTTCTGGAGATGGGAAGAATTTTTGTGCCAAATTTCGTGACAATCTGTTGCGTGGTTCTTAAGTTTTTGCGTCCTATACAAACAGACAGACAAACAGAAGTCGCCTTTTATGTATATAGATACCTTATAAATCAATATATATGCCAAATAAGAAAATAGTCAGCACAAATGTTATAGAATATAAAATTTAATAGAACAATTAAAGTTAACAAGAAGCCATACATTAACAAGCAAAAAAAGCTCTCGATTTTATTTTCAGTAACATAAAAAAATCCAAATTTTGGATAATTTATAAAGAACAAATAACAATGTATTTGAAATTGGGTGTAATTCACACATAGTTATGTAATTTTGGCAGTTTATACTTTTCTAACGAAAAGCAATACATAAGTATACTAATACATTTTTTATGAGCAAATGATATCTTTGTATATAAACTTAACTCCTAACATTCTAAAATTCAAACAAACTATCTTAAAATCCTTATTTTAAAGAAAACCCTTTTAAAATATCTTACTTTGAATCATTTTGATGTGTTGATGCTATTGTTAGTGCTTCAAGTACTTTGAAAAGGTGTGTAGCATATTCAAAATCCTTAAAGTGCCTAGATCTTTCAGAACTTAAATCGAGTTTCAACTTGATAAATTCTATTTGTCTTAGGAATACAGCTAATATCGACCTAGAAAGAAAAAGTAATCAATAAACTTAAAAACTTAGAAAATTGTTAATGTACAAGTATACTATTAACAGTACCTGTGGTACTAACTTGTATAAATTACATAGTTTGGTAACAGTAACTACAAGTCGCAAATCAGGAATGAAGAGGTGAACATGGGTATCAACAGACTGAAACCTGTCTTTTTCATTACCAACAACATTCAGCTCTAAGAAGCTTGTACCATTGAAACACATTAAGGAAGACACAATTTGGGGTTCACTGCACTAATCCCTTCTTTAACCTATAATTACTCATGAATTTGTTCACTAGGATCATATTTGAAGAGTACCGAGGAAAACCAACTTCATTTCATAGGAATGTCTGAAACAGGATTCTTTGGCAACAATATCGAGTCATCGCCAAGACTGGTGTAAGGAAATAAGCTACTCACTTTGTTTCCCTCTTGTGGCAACCCTGATTCAAGCCAGAGATCAGCGGACGCAAGTTACATGTTTGTACCATGAAAGAACCGAAAGAAAAAAATTCCTATCGCCAATGTCTCCCAAGCATAAAAGAATATGGAAAGATTACTATGCAATGAAGTTGTTTTTCCTATAATCTTCATTTGAAGGCATCTGGGGCAACCCTTGTGGGTTTCTGTTTCTATAAATTCCTAACAGCAGTATGTAATATACAGGATGCTTTAAAATGCTTAGCTATCTAATTATGAGTAAAATAAGTTTAAATTTCCTAAATTAAGAATGTATTTCAATCATAATCTACGCAAAACATACTTATTAGATATATTATAATCCAAACAGTTCTCTGGTTATAAAAAATGTACATAGAATAAAGAAAAGAAAATATACATACCAAACGAAAAACAATATAAATTATCATTATTTTTTAATAAAATAAAAAGTTCAGATGTTATGCAAACTTACAAAATTGTAGAATATTTTATACTACAACATAGCAGCACATGTGTAGTTTTAAGAGATTCAATCATAAGATAGTGCAAGTTATCTGCATCTGATTGCCATTCACTGAAAATATAAAAGGCAATTTTAATAATATCACTTAATTATTGTAAATAAAAGCTTAAAAACAACCTCTTTCACTAAATAAAAAAAAATCTGCTATAATAACACAATTTTTTTTATTAAAATAAAGCTTAGTTTATAAACTATGGCTTGATAGCTATATAAAGCAATATACAAACCTTGGATCCAGTGCTAAGTAACAAAGGATATGCTGAACGATATTAAAACTGTCAGCCTGAAAATAAAAGTTTAAACTATAATTTATGCTAGACAATATTTTAAATTAAGTATTAAAGTATGATTAGAGCGAATTTAGCCCTTAAGGCTGTCTTAAGCCAAAGTATGAACATTAGAACTAACTTCTTACTTGAATAATTTTATTGGCAATAGGAAAAGGAATGTATTGCTAATGACTTAAAAAAGCAAGATTGAACCAGTGTATTTAGGAAAGAGAGAAAGAGCAAAACTTCAGCCAAAGTTGCCCTATTAGACAATATGCAAAAATTTTAAATCAAAGACAAAAACACAAAAAACTTAACAATAATCAAATTTTCAACACATTTGACTACAGATATAAAACAGGATTTTTTTTTAAATTTAAACATACCAGCATGTCCGCCTGTGAAGAACAAATAATCCGTATCAATTTCATAGCTGATGACAGTGGATATTTGTAGACAACAGAATCAGATAATTTACAGCTATCTGTAAATTAAAAGCAAAATCAATAAAAATATAATATTTTAAAGTCCATATTTCTTAACCTAATAAACAGAACATTTTGTAAGACAACAAAATATAAAAAAAATATTTAAATAACATACTTTGAAACATGGAGATACTTTTTTAAAAGTTGAAAAGTCAATTTCAAACTTGTTGTGTTGCTTTAATATTATGTCTTGTTATCTTAATTTAATTTTACCAGCAGTTTCTGTGAAATATAATATCCCAAACATTGATTATAAATGAAACAAGTATGTTTGTAACAGAAATTATCACTCAGAACTGCTTCATACAAAATTCATGCAACTATCACGGGTTTCTTATGCTTTTTAAATGAGTATTAAATTTTGCAGGAATTTTTGATAAGTGAAGTACTTCAGATTAAAAAAATTTCTGAGATTTTCAATAACTTCTAGTTTAGATGTGTTGAATTTTTTTATGTATTACACTTTTCTGTAGCATTTGTGGTTTGTGTATTTTAAGTGAGATATGGATAGAGTTTTATAAAAGTCAACACTTTTTACATTTTAAACATAGTACGGAAGATACAATTATTATTAATTTTTACAAATCAGTAAGTCACAAAAAGAAATCACTTTTACCAATAAATTGAAATTCCAGAGGAAGGAATTTCTCAATAATAAAATCCAAGAAACCGGGCAATTTAGCAACCTAAAAGTAAAATAAAACTTTTAATACAACTATTAATTACATGAGATATACATAAAACAATAATGTTTCATAATTTTAAAAGCAAGCATCGTAAGCTAAATTGTTTTT
The DNA here is from genome assembly GCA_023701765.1 of Hylyphantes graminicola. NCBI lineage: Eukaryota > Metazoa > Arthropoda > Arachnida > Araneae > Linyphiidae > Hylyphantes > Hylyphantes graminicola. The sequence continues at coordinate 24,654,148 of CM043111.1, forward strand.
AAGGTAAAATAGGGACACATAAAATTCTTTTACCATTAACTAGATTATAAATTAAATAAGTTCATACTTTAATCAAACATTAAAATATTTATGTGCATTAATGGCAAACCAACTAAATAAAAAAATAATTTACAAAAACCACATACTTGTTCTGCAGAATCAATAGAGTGTTGAGCAATGTGAGCACAAATTTCAATTATTAGCTTACAAACAAGAGGAGATGGTTGGAACACTTTCAAAACATAGGAAAAACGAGGCAGAATATCCATTTGAAGAAATGCCTGCAAAATATTATGCACTAATACTGAATATAAAAAATTATATACATTTGATCATGAAAATAATTAGCTCTTATTTATAGCTTTCATTTTTAAAAACTTTTCTTATCATTTTAGTAACTATACCAGGTGTAACCTAGTATACTAAGAAAAAAACTTAAATGAAATATCTCTTCACAGTTAAAAATTTAGTCTAAAGGGGAGCTTTATTACCATTTGTGTTAAAAATTAATATTAATTAGTTAATATTTTTATTTAGATATAAGAACAAAATATTGCAATAAAAAAGCTTTAAAAAGTTTACTCACTTTGATAACATCTAGCTTAATTAAATCAGCATCAGTCAATTCTTCAGGAACAATGTTTGATTCTATTAAATTTTCAGGCTTCAATAGAGGTAGTATATGCCCATGTAACCAACAAAATGTCCGGTTTAAGCAAATCTACAATGAAATATTTTATTTTATTATATTTCATTACAGTCAAAATAAATTAACAAATGCAAATTGAAGAAAATTAAAGATCCAAGATTAAGACTATAAATGATATATAGAATAACTCCAAAGTATATAAGATCTGAAACCAATTATTTTTTAAAGTATACCAACAGATTAAACTAAACTTTAAAGAACAATGCAAAAACTGCTAAAAAACAAGTAGGTTTGCAACAAAATCTGTCACTCAGCCCGCTTCCACACAGCATTTGTGTTCAACAGGAAAAAAGTCGCCAAACACAATATTAATTCTAATAAACATTTACACACTGAATTTGGCTAGTTGCATTTATTTTATTTTGAAAATTCAATAATTATTTCTTCAACAGTTATGCAACAATTATTGTCGTTCGCAAAAATTAATTTATATTTCAAAGAATAAATATGCAATATTCCTCTACTTTAAATAGAAACAAAACATTTCATATCAACATACAAACAAATAATCTCTTAGTGAAATATATTTTATGTCATTTCAAACTGATTGATGTCCCAAAAATAAATTTCTTTTAATTTATTCTTTAAAAGATTTAAAGTTTCTTGAGTGATTTTTGCGAATGGCAATGGTGATTTAATTCTAATAAAAGTGCCTTCTTATGCTTTTTAAATGGGCAGTAAAATTTGCAGGGTTTTTTTATATAATTAAAGTACTTCGAATTTCAATTTTATTTCTGGGATTTTCAATGTTTACTAATTTTGATGCACAACTTTTAATGACGTATAACAATCGTCTGTAGCATTTGTAGCTTGGGCTATGAAAGAGGGTGACAAACCAGATTGTTATTTCAATCATAAATTTCGAAACATCTAAAAGTTGTGAATTGCTTGATGAGTAATTACAAATATCTTTGTTAGTCCAAAATTTGTCACACTTGAATCCTATTCCATTCTCCACAAACAATCCACATTTAAAAAAAAAAAAAAACTCTAGTGAGCTGTCTGTTAATATGATTAATTTTTTTAAAAAATTGGCAGAAATCCTTTTAACGCATTGTCACAATAATGCAAGGTAGGTGTGATGAGACTATAAAATTATTTTTAACAGATCTAACCAACAGAGTGCAAAATATCTTTCACAGTATATAATTGGATAAAGTTTTGAAAACGAAAATAGGTGAAATATTTTTATGTGTTAGTTTGAATTCTCCAAATATAATGATTCAATTACTATTGTTATAAGCATCATACTTTCTGTTTAATGATTGCATAATGATATGCTGTTACCTCATCAATTTTTGAAATAAGAAGACTATGTATAGCTGTGATGGTAGCAGCTAGTGAGGTGAGTGAAGTGTCATCCAGAGCCCATCGCAAAAGGGGAACCAGGCCTGCCTCCAACATAGTGGGTAATAAAGGCCCATCGAAACATCCATCAAACATGCCATTCCAATACTAAAAGAAAACATTTATTTGCATAAATAGTTTGATATTACTGTAAAAGATAAATTATCAGAAAATCAAATAATCAAAAAGTTCAACTAACATATAAATGAAATAATTTTTCAACCACATATGAAGAGTACAGGGGAAGAACCGCTTGATTTTGTGTCTGCTTGGCAGACATTGGCGACAGGAAAATGGCTTTTCTTTCGGTTCTTCATGCGTGAATCAGGGCTTTCTTCTGGCGTGAATCAGGGTTGCCGCGAAAGAAAAACAAAGCGAGTAACCAGTTTCTTTACACCAGTTTAGGCGATTTCATGCTACCATCACCAAAGAGGCCGATTGAGGAAAGCCTTCTACAAAATCAAGCGGTTTTTCCAATGCATATTTTATAACTGCTGAAGTTAAAAGTAAAATTACTTTTAATGCATATATTTCTACAAGTAAATGTACTTTTTTTTTGCATGGTTCTACTACAAGGTTCATTAATTGTTGCAATCACATCAAAAAATAAAAATAAATTTAGGAAGATTTATCTGTACTCTAAGCAAGTAAAAGTTTTTAAAAAGTTTAATTTGACCATTTGAAAAAATTACAAATTAAGTTTTGAAAAAAAGTTATAAACATTCAGTTTAAAAGAAAAAGATTTCAACAGTAAATTGAAAGAAATCTGAATGATTTAAATCTTAAATACAACATTAAAATCATAATCAATCAAAACACTAACTTTTAAAGCAATAGTTCATTGAATTGTTAAAAATAATCTAAAAAATATTGTTTACGTTATCCAAGATGTGAGCAATTGTATGAAGAGCAGTAATTCTTTGTGATTGCAGAGTACTTCTGGCCAAAAGAAAAAGTTCTTCTAGTGAATATCCAGCAACCTAAGAAAAACCAACAAAATAATATTAAAAATAAACAAGGGACATCGAGAAACTAAATTACAATTGGCTAATTCCATTCGTGACAGGCATGACATAAGACAACTTTCTTGGCTCTTAAAAAGTATTACATGTTAATTCAATGTTAAAAAATTCCCATGGGGTGATGCAAATAAAGGTCTTGATTATAAAAAACGCGGAAATTTTCACTCAAGAGAACATACTTAAAATTAATTGGGTTAAAACATGCCGTGACTGACATGACAAAATTGAGACACAGATTTTGGGTGACCTTATATTATTACCATTTGATCTTAACTGGTATGCATTTCAAGTCTAGAATTTTTTTGGAATCAATATAAGATTCTAATGTACCAACCAGAAAGAAAAAAATTAAGAAATCAAATAGTAAAATATTATAAATATTTATTAGCGTGACTGACATGACAAATGTGACAGACATGACAAAGTTTTGATGTTCTATATTTAACTCAAATTTTAAATTTAATGTTTGAATTTTTTACGAACTGTTAATTTTGAGGTATAAAAAGAGAAAATAAGGTAAGAATTTTTGCCGAGTAGATTTTGTTTAAAATAAAAAAGTTGAAATTTAAAAAATGATGTCCATGGCGCATTTTCGTGGAATCAACCAATTGATAATTGTCTATCAACAACTAATATTGATAAAAATGTTATTCTCTTTTTTTTGTAAAGTAAAATAACTGGTACTATAAATGTGAATCAAATTTCAGAATCGTCTTTCAAAAGTCATTGTTTTTTCATATTTAGTAATGTTTTAGAAAGTAAGTTCAAACTGCATTTCCTTATCGACCATTTTTAAAAAAATATTACAAAAGAATAAATAAGATTTTAAAATTCCAAATTGTTCTTTTAACAGAAAATTCTACAAAATATAATCTTAAATTGCCTTGATAAAAGCCAAACTAGGTGATAGAAAATTCTTTTGAAATCAAGTGTTTGCCATTTTAATATGAAATTATTTAATTAAATTAATCAGTAATTTTTTAAGACAAGTTCAAAAATACAAATTTTAGATTGGAACTAGAAAAGAGCGAGCTGTATTATACAAACCTCTGGTTCTTCACCATGATGATGCAATCCCTTAAAAGTAGGCGTCTCAACATCATGAGCAAGTAGAAGTCCTTCAAAATCAAACCTGGCTGTAAAACCAGTCTAATAATCGAAAAAAAAAACAAATTTTGATATTGAAAATAAAAAAACAGTAAAGATTTCAATGTTTTTAATGTGCGAGAGAATTTTTATTTTACGATCACAATGTATATTTAACTTGTAACAGGCGGATTGGCTCGCCAAGAGAAGCGATCACACGCCAATAATCAGACATGTGATTGGTCCAAAAAAAAATTGTCAGAAAAAAAATAGCTGAAATTTGCTCATTATGACAACTAACTAGGGATTGACCGATGGCAAATTTCGGCCGATGCCAATTGTTGAAAAGTTACATCGGCCGATGGGCCGATGTTGCCCGTCTTCCATCGGCCGATGGAAAAATCAAAACTCAGTAAATCCATGTGTAATCCATAAAAAAATAGAAAATAACGCGATCCCTCCGATTTCCATATTTTTTCAGAATTGTATGTCTGTGTTCGATTTAGTCTATTTTTTTAAATAAATACAATTAAAATTTTAAGGTATATAGAGATCTGAAAGTCGCGGAACTCCCAGGATCTGAAAGTTGCGAAACTACGGTGATCCGAAAATCTCAGAACTCGGGGATTCGAAAGTCGCAGAAATCCGGGGATCCAAAAGTCGCAGAACACCGGGGATCCAAAAGTCGCGGAGCTACGGCGATCCGAAAACTGGTATTTTGGCGTAGGGATTGGCGGATTTCCAAAATTTTAATTTTACCAAACAAATTGGCGGATTTTAGCCCATTGGCGGAAGAATCACATGTCTGAATAATGCCGGCAGCACGCGAGAGGGAAGGAAGTTTTATTTCTTCTCCTGCCACATTCCAAAATGAAGACTTTTTGTGTCGTGTTCAGTTTTGTGTTGAAGTAAAGTTTGTGTTTTAAATGACAATACATATTGAGGACTGTGTATTTAAAAAATGTCAATCAAATCAGTTTAGTGGTATGCTGCTGAGTTTATTCTGCGTTCGAAAACACGCTTGGACTAAAAACTCAGTTACAAACTTTAATTAAAAGTGTTTGTTGTTTCAAATTATGCACTTTTATATTTAAAAAATAAAATTTAAAATCTAACTTCATTTTATAAGAAAATAAATGTAACACTTTATACCTTTAAGTCAACAGGATTTGTCTTGGGCAAGTCTGAAATCCATTCTAGTTTTTCTTTCTCTATTTTTTTCATATTTACCCAATTGCCTTTATCAACTTCTTCCAGTAATTCTTTGGTATCACTAGGAATCTCTAATAAGAGTTTTAAAAATAGTTTATGTTTTAAATAGAGAAAATATCTATTGACAAATATTCTAGACAAATGAATATATTTTAAAACTATCCTTACGAAAAAAATTATTTCATTAATAATTTAATTACAATAAACAGCAATTAACCCTTTCAGTCCCAGTGGTGCCATTTGGCATCATCACTTTCAATATTTTTTCCAAATGTTTATGTCCCATTACGGCACCCAAACACACATCATTCGATTCTTCACACTTTGTTCTATTCGACAATATTTTACATTAATCTCAATAGAAGTCAGAACTACAATTTTTTTTTATTTAGAAAATAGCTAACAAGCATTTCACCTGATTTTTGAAAAGTTAACTTCAGTTCCACATATTTAAAACACAATTTAAACTATTTCGGTTAAAATAATTACTATTTTTTTTAGTAATATAGTCAGATACCTTAAAATATGTAACTCGAAGCGTTTTTAGGTAATGCATATATTTTTATTTTGTTGTTTTCCACAGTTAAAAAATTTTGGCATGTATTTCAAAAACCATATAAAAAATTTAAATAATTTTTTTTCTTATGGAACTCTTATTTTTGACCTTAAATAAGCTTATTTTGTGAATATCAGATGTTTCTGTAGTGTAGTAAATTTTTGGGACTGAAAGGGTTAAAATTGAGCTACAAAAGGGATAATTATTTCAAATTGTCTGGTATGTCAGATTTATTACATAAGTAAAATAAAAAAAAAGTATCAATAACTTACCAATATCTTTCCTTTTCAAATCAGTTGAAAGCTTGTTTCTTCTATCTACTTCAAACTCGTTTGCCTTCTCTAGAATCAAGGCATCACAATCAGTTCTGCCTTCTTTCCTTAAAATCTCACCAGGACAATCACTATCCTCAGCATGTACAGATTCAGAAGCAGGCTCTTTATCTACACAAATAAATTTAAAATACAGAAATTATGACTTATGAATTTCTTGGTGGGGGGCAAGATCGCCAAGCACTGCGACTTTAAGTCTATTGTACTAAGCCCCAGAAATGACAAAAGCACAAGAGACACACAAAGAAAGAGACGACACAAACACATAGACAAATAACAACATTTATTGACGGTCACAAACATCCATGCCTGACCGGGATTCGAACCCGACCCCAGCAGCTCCAAAGGCCAGAATCCTACGAGTGTGCCACCGGGGCAGCAAATACAGAAATTGCTATGAATATTAGTTATTTTTGTGATTGAATAACAGTACCGTCTTGATGGAGTTTATCAAAAGTGAATGTAATCAACTATAGAATTACTAAAAATCTCTTTAAGATGTGCACTCACATACTTAACAATGTTTAAATAAGGAGCATTTGTGATTAAAGATATAGAAATATATTTATTAGGTAAGATTACGATTAACTATTTAACTATTATCTACACTATGCAATTAAGATTTATATGATTTTATTGACTAAAATATGGAATTAAACACCATAAGACACCCCAACTTACTTCTTGGGCTTTTTTTGACATTTCTTCTACTTTTGATGAACTCAATAAGAGTAGGATCTACCGTAAGTAAAAAAGAAAAACTAATTAATTATTGACACACAAAAAAACGTTGTACTTGAATCATTATCAATTTGTTGGCACACACACTGATTTGTAAACAACTAGAATCAATATTTTAAAACTGTATGACCTAAACAAATTCTTACTTAGTTGCCTTGTTAATTCCGATTGATGCTGTAGAATTTCTTCATTGGACATCGATGACAATTTTGCTAAGTTTTCTTCATGGATTTTTTTCAGTTCTATTTCGTGTTCTCTATTGTTGAGTCCACTACCATCAATTAATGAACTCTTACAAACGGCATCTAAAGGACAAATGTTGCAGTTATACATCAGTAACAGAAGTAAAATTATGAATTTTCAATATTACATAAATTTGTCCCCAGTTAGAGTCACAACCTTGAAATCTGATTTATAAAGTATAGAATTTTTAAACAGGCTAACCCTAAAAGACAACATTTTATCTTTAAATATTCAGTCTATTAAGTCAAGATTGTCTCTCTTTAAAGCTAAGTACATTGCTTCTATGCATCTGTGTGCATCAAGCATGCTATTTTTTGCTATTTCTTTTTATTTAAAATAAGCACATTTATACCAGTACTTCGCACGGATAAAAAAAATATCAAATCGATCCAAGTATGTGCACCATATAACTTGTTATAAGATCATAAACTTAAGTTATACTTCCCGCTCGTTATCAAGGATAAAATCCAGTTTCATTCCTTTAAATTTCCAAAATCAAAAATAAGCTGCAAAATGCACTCATAAATGTCATCACAATTCTCTCATAAATTCATAAAACCTTTAAGCTCATATGGCGCATTTTGGGAAATAAGTTGGCGAGAAAATAGATATAGCTACAAACACCCATTATACAGCTCTAACACAATGGCCTTCGAACAACCAAACAGCTTATCAATTATTTATAAAAAACATTTTGCCCATTTGGAGAGTGTTAGTCAATAATTTGGCGAGATTGACAACGTATTTGGCGAAAAAATAAAGACATAAAACCCTAATATGCAGCTCTAGTGCAATGAATTTATTAACCATCATAGTTCAGATGAGCTCAACTACACATATATTACTTAAATATGAATATTTGCAATCAACAGAACCATCAATGAAGAAATATCAACTAAACCCACAATAAATCCTGGAATGAAAACTTGACAAATTACGTCACTTGAAACACATCAATTATTTTCAAATGATGAATTTGGTTTCTGAAGGTTATGGCAAAACAAAAAAATAAACAATAAACATTTTCGATTTTGTTTATTTTCGTTGAAAGTTTTATTTAATTTTTTCAGCAGATGGCATCAGAAAAGTAAAAAATGATAGGATTTGAGCAAAAGTGGTGCATTTTTTTCAGAAAATTCGAATTTTCTCTAAAAATATAACAATTTGAGCTCTGAAAGTTCACTATCTGTAACTTAAGTATGAACTATGCATTTGTGCCAAGTTACGAGTCAAACAAATGTCTAGTTTTTTAATCTATAAGACACACACATATATACATACACAACTTCATCTTTATTATTATAGAGAATTGTAAATAAGAGTAAGATTTTTTTTCCCTTGTAATTCCTACATCATCATTGTAATTTTCTTGACATAGAAATACTCAAAACAGCCTCACTTAACCTTTTTGGATTTTTTTTATCATAACATTTATCTTCCCAGAGGAGATTATTCTTTTTGTACTAAAAGCACCATGTTTAATCGACTTGATTCCAATAATATTTCTAAATTCAAATTTATTCTATACATTGTTGTTTAATTTTGCTGTTTACAAATGGAAAAAAATGAATTATTGAGGAATACTCATGTACATTTGTGGAGTTTGTACTTCATAAAAAGAATAGCTGTGATCCAGTTGGACATCCAACTTTAATGATGACATCAGTATGGGAGGGATATAATTTGATTTAATTTAGAAGTCACTGCTATTAAGTGTACACCAGAGCAATGTCCGTTTATTAAGCTAGTATAACTACATTTTAACAATATTCTCTCTTCAAAAGGTATCTATGTTAATCAAAACTATTTTTAAAAAATACAAATAATGAACTAAATATACCTGGCATTTTTTCTGTTGGAATAACTTCATCCTCTGCCTTTTCCATTAGCTGAGCAAATAGGCTCTTTTTCTTGTTTTTTAATGCAAACTAAAAAAAAAAATACTTTTTTACTTTAGATAACACATTAATGCAAAAAAAGGATTAAAGAATGCATTGTATTAACATGTATATAAGATTTAGTATAATTTTTTTTAATATTTAAGACAAAGATTTGTATGAAGCAAATAAACAATCGGTTAAAAAAGTTTTTAAACCTACCTGACTTGGAAGTAATTTTTTGCTCTTCATATTAAGTATTTCAACTGTTTCTGATGATAGTGGCTCAAAACAAAAGTTTTTCAAATCAAAACATGCTTTCTCCTGAGAATTAAAAGTAAAAAAATAGTTTTAATTAATTAAAGCATAAATACATAAAGGCGACAATCACTAAAATTTTTTTGTGACTTAAATATTTTAAATAAATTATACTTTTTTTAAAGCTAAGTTGACCACAACTCTACCTTGTCTATTTACTATGCGAACCTCGAAAAGGCTTTCTACCCCCATCCTTTCGCTTGGTTTTCTAGGAAACGTTGGAGCATCACTTTTCTAAACCTAACGTATTTGAGGTTCTTTTGTGAGGTTAACAATCCGAGCAGTTCAAACTCAAGTAGGGTGGGGGAAAAACACACTCGCACCGCTTTGAAGAAAACACATGCGGGGAATGGGGAGGGAAATGCTTTCAAAGGCTCGCATTCTGGATAGATAAGGTACAAACATATTTTTAAAGAAAAATACATAATTTAAACGCCTTTTCATTTAAAAACAGCATTAAGCTTTTAGCAAAAAAAATAATAATGATAACTGTGAAAGATAAATTATAAATACATACCTTGACTTCAAAACAAAAACTTTGTATTTCATTGTCTGAAAAAAAGTTAGCAAAATAAACAATATATAATCAAGAAATAACAAAAACCAAGTATAGTACAATATCTTTTTAAGATGAGCCTTAACTTTTGGAAAAAACAATTGTGATTTTAATTCAGTGTTGATGCATGGTAATTTAAGTAAAATTTGTCTGAAAGTAAACTAAATCTATAAACAATATCTAAAAAAATGAAATATTAAGTACTTTAATTTATATAGGTACATTATTTATAATAATAAAACGCATGATAAAAACTAAAACAGAATAAAAATTATTAAATTAAAATTAATTATGTCACTTTGATATTTAAAAAAAAAAAACTTTAAATTTTACTCTTTTTCAAATACTTATCCTTAATCAGTTTTTCTTTTGAAATTTAAACTCATCATTTTATAGAAACTTCATAACTTATTCCATAGCATTTTTTAGTTTTTACAACAAAAGTAGTCCCAGTAAATATACACTCTACTCTTATTATTAATATTCAGCATAAAATGCAATAAAATTACACTTTTTGTGTTGTAACTTAAATGTGGCAGCTAAAATTCTTTTCAGAAATATTACCCAATTCTTTTTCTGTTTTTTCGTCTTCTACAGTATTTGTATTGGATTCTCCCAATGAAATCACTTCTGTATCTTTAACTTTTACATTTGAATTTGTTTTACATTTATTCTTGAAAAATAATTCTTGTTGGTGCAATAAATCCTCATCAGTTTCTTCGGTAGAGGGTCTTTGAATATCCTAAACAAATAATTTTTTATAAAATAATTAATGAATCAAACAAAGCTGCTTAAAATTAATGCATTTGAACTTTTAACTGAGTTTTACATAGATATTTGGAGACGAATAACACATTTTTTTTATCATTACTAGGTACAACTTTACATCATCCCTCCTATAGTCTGTCTATTCACTATGCGAGCCTCGAAAAGACTTTCTTCCCCCATCCCTTTGCTTGGTTTTCTAGGAATCGAGGGAAGCATTGCTTGGTAAATCTTTAGAATCGGGTGCTGCTTGGCGCTTGTCCAAAAACAACAAATAATTGGCGAAACTTGCGTGCTTTACCATTGCCAGATTCTTTCAAGCCAATGCAATCCTAGTTTTTTTCACTGATTTCTAAGGTTAATGGATCGCAGACTGCTACGGAAGAGTTGGAAGTCATTTTTTCTCCCAGGTCAACCCCAAATATCCAGTCTAGTTGGAATAAACGTCGCATTAGAGCTGCACGATTGGCAATCCACTTTGGTTCGAACTAACGCCGTACTAGAGCTACACGAGGGGCTATCCAGTAAGCAGATTAGTTTCGTTTTAATTTTCGTCGCTTTAGAGCTACACAAGTGGCAATCCAGTACGCACCCATTTGGGGCCCTGGGCAATTTTGCTTCTCTAAAAAAACATCAGTATCCAACATCGGGCAGTATTGTAGGGCCCATTGAAAGCCTAAATACCCGTTTGGCGCCCCCGGCAATTTTTTTTTCTCTAAAAAAACATCAGTACCCAACATCGGGCAGTATTGTAAGGCCCATTGAAAGCCTAAATACCCCTTTAGGGAACCGGGCAATTTATTTTCTCTAAAAAAACATCAGTATCCAACATCGGGCAGTACTGTAGGGCCCATTGAAAGCCTTAATACCCGTTTGGGGGCCCGGACAATTTTTGTTCTCTAAAAAAACATCAGTATCCTACATCATAGGCAGTATTGTAGGGTCTATTGAAAGCATAAAACTTTGTTTGGGGCCCCGGGCAGTTTTGTTATTTGTTTTACAGAACAAACAATTGTTTTGCAAAGCAAAAAAATATATATTTTTGTCAAAACTGAATGACAACTAGCAGACCGGCCCTCTTCAAATCAACAGAATATTCAGAATAAATAATAACCGAAATATAATAACCAAAACCAGATATTCAGAGTCAACCGTAACCGCAATTTTGATGCGCGTGCAACTTTACCCACAATTCATCGCTTGCAAGTATTAACAGCGTCGTCAATTGGACGAAAAAATAAATTAAGAACAAAATAATTCCACTGCGTGCGCACATCATCCAGGCTTCTTACCCACAATTCAGTGCAAGTTTTACCAGCGCCGACAATTGGACGAAAAGATCTTTTGCTGTATCACCAAATAAAATTGTTTATCGCTTCCTACACAAAACGCCAAATCCCTTGGCGACAGAAGCACCGGATTCTAAAGATTAACCCATTGCTTTTCTAAACCTAACACGTTTGAGGTTCTGTTGTGAGGTTAACCATCTGAACAGTTCAAACCCAAGTAGGATCGGGGGAAAACACGCTCATGCCATTTTGAAGAAAACCACAAGGATGGAGGAGGAAATGCTTTCGAGGCTCGCATTCTAGATAGAAAAGGATGGAGTGTAAGCAGCACAGCTTTACGTAGCAAGCCTACTAAGTACATAGATAGCTTCTTGGTAACTAACAAGCATATCTTATCAGTTTATCAAACATATATGAATGTATTATACGTGCACACTTAAGATAAGCAAGATAATTTTGAAAATTATTATTAACAAAATTTCATAGATCATAAACTAAAAAACATCCTAAGTTCTGATATTACTGTGCAGTGCACTTTTTACATTTTAATAAGGATATGTTAGCTTAGAACTTATACCCAAAGTAAGGCAGAATACTTATAGAAATATATTATAATACAAAAAACAGAAGGAAATTTATGACATTTTATTGGCATCCTAGATTTTAAAAAAAACACTTTCAAAGCAACCATGCATTGCATTGTAAAAATTATATTGCTAAAAGGAAAAACTCTCGTAAATTGCTCTTTTCAAGTTCATCAACTATCTACGCTATTTTATGTATTATTGTTACACTGAAATTATTTACCTCCATTGCATAGAGTGGTGTGTTTCAATGATTTCAATTCGCTAAATATTGCAGGAAATCCACGAAGAAAAAACCTTCTTTTAACTTTTAACCAAAATGCTGTTTCAAATTCGATTTTGTTTGCATTGCAATTGCTGAAATACAGCTACAGTTAGAAAGTAACTTGATAGATGTTTTTATATGGCTTACTGGTTTGGTTTTTGTAAACGAGTTTTAATAAAAGGTAGAGCTAGACCCTTACGAAGGAACTAAATGAGTTTGATTTATCTTTTTTTTCTCTTAATCGATTGGCTCTTTTTTTTTTCTCCCTATGCCAGTGAAATATATAAGAGCCAATCAAGAAGCAGAAAAAGGTGTAAGTTCCGCAAACTGATTTGATTGCACGTCAACTGTGACGCATGGTGTCTTACCTACGGAGAGAGAAAACGAATTTATCACTTGCAACTTTTCAAAAAACCAAATCAGGAGCCAAAAAAGCAATTAAAAATTACACTCGCGCCAAGTAACCCCGAAAAAAGTTGCAAGTAAAAAAGAATCCAAGATACATGCAACTTTTCCTATTTGAATACAAATACTACAAAAATTTTCCACCAACAACTGGCCAGAGGCTCAGCAAGGTTGGTCCAAAATATAAATAACTCCTTACCAGTTTCCAGTAACTATCGAGATTCTTCTTAAAATATTCTACTCTCTTCGAATTACAACATATTCTGGCAAAGCATTCCACTCATTGACGACTCTATTGTAAAAATAATGTTTCCTTACCTCCTTTCTAAAGCAATTTATTCATTTTCTGACCATGTATGTCCTCTGGTCCGGCTATTTAAAGTAAAACCTAAGCCCCCATGTCTCCCTGTTTTATGAACTTGAATAACTGAATTAAATCACCCCTTGTTCTCCTATTTTCCAGGGAATACATGTTTAAAGATCTCAATCTATTATAAAATAGATACCTGATAGACCCTTAATTATTTTTGTTGCCGTATGCTGTACTTTTTCAATCAACTCTATATCTTTTCTGAGGAAGGGGGACCAAAATTAAACAACATATTCCAGATGTGGCCTTACCAATCCCCTATACAATGATAAAATAATCTCCATTTATTTGGAAGTGATACTTTTTCTAATATAACCCAACATTCGATTGGCTTTCCTTCTTTTGCTTCAACAAATTGTTTACTTATCTTAAAATCATTTCTCACAAAAACTCCTAAATCCTACTCACTGTCTTGGATACTTTCCCCCTGTAAAACATAAGAATAATTAACATTAATCAATTTAATACACAGTAATATAATAATGAACTATTATTTTATAAATTATTAACTAACTCATTTATTAGTAAAGATTATTTATTTTTATTTCTTAAATTATCATTTATTTAATATACATATTGAGAAATTTGTGTCTTATTTAAAATATAAATTTGTAGCACTTTTTTATATGACCTTTATGAGTCTGTGCTTACCTCAAAAACAAAATGATTTTTTATCTAAAAAATCTAGCTGCAGTAAAAAAGTTCTTACTTTTATTTATTTTAATATAAATTTAGGAACATTTTAATTTGTTATTTAACTCTTAATTATAAAAAGATAATGCGCAATCACTCTGGCGTTGTGGTCAGCGTTTCTTACTCTTGTTATGTAGATCCGGGTTCGTATACGGGTCCAGTAGGCCATGTATTAATCAAGTCATTCATCCGTTCTAGTCCAACATAATGAGTACTAAAGCTTGAATGATTGGAAAGTTAACTGAATGTTCATTGTTGAACTAGCCACTAGGCATGGACAGTATCGCTTGTGAAAGCACAATGGCTTAGATTTGGGCAAACTTGAATTTAGTATAAATAATATATATAAATTAATTAAAAAATGTCAAAGCCTTTTTCTTTCCAACTCAAATGTAATAAAAGCTAAAAATCTATGTTATGAAAACCAACAATTAAATTTCTTACGCTGGGTTTAAATATTACTAGCCAAATTTAATTTTTTCGTACCAATGTTGAAATCAAGGTCTCGCGTTAAAGCCAAGCAATGAAATCTTTCAACAGAGATCCAGACGCATTCGTTTGAAAAGATAAAACCTTCGATCAAAGAGTTCTATAGATCATATCATTAAATTATTGCGAAGCCACTGTCGCCGGAGGAGACAAACGCTCCTGAGGGACAAGAAAATTAAACGCGGACGAAAATGAGTTTCCCTCATTTGACAGACACTCGGACGGACACTAAACAGACAACAATTACAGAACGAACATTAACAGAGACATATTTTTGTTGGTTTTTTGAAGATTTTATACATTTTTTGGGGAATTTTGATTTTTATGCAATTGTTTTTCTTTCTAATTTTGAACGCAACATGAAGAAGCAGGCAGGCCGAAGAGACCGGAGTGGGGCGGAGTTAGGCTGACGTACTAGGAAGTAACGAAGCAATAGATTTGGTTAGATCAGCAATTTGCGCAGCTAAATTTTGAAACGTGGCAAATAATGTCTCAATATAGTGAGACCGCTAGGTGCTTGGGCAGTTTGATCTTGACTAGATTGAGATCTAATGAAGGTTTGGTGGGGGGCCGCATTAACAAGGGGCATGCCTTGGCAGCTCCCAGGCGCGTTTTTTGGGTTGCGGAGTATTTTCAAGATTTTGATCCTGGACGAGTCGATAATTTGCAAGACTTTTATTGGTAACTCGTTTCGCTGGGGTTAGTTTTCTAGCCCATTTTGGAAATTTAGGGCAAGAGTTCTATAGTAGTTATGGAGAAAAAACTGTGTGTCAAATTGCATGTTTGAAATAAAATTACAGTAACAAACAAAAATCTGATGTAAAAGATATTTTAAATGCCTAAAAAATGAATTATTTCAAAATAAGTAATAATCTTTGAAAATTAAATGTGTTGGTGAAAAAAATTAAATACACATTTCGATATGTTGCCAATTGTCAGCCGCGTAGTTTCTGTATCTGTCTAACTGTTCCTGTAACTGTTTTTACCACATGGTCTCTTGTCGATTTGTTTATGTTTACTTCTAAAATATAAAGTTTCTTTTTTGCATAATAATTTGAATAATGTTCCAAATTAACTACATTTTAATATTTTGAAAATATTTACAACTATATTCTAGTTTGTTGTTGATTACTGTTTTTTTGTTGCGATGTCGAAATTTTCATTTAAAGTAAGGATTTTATTCAATGCTTTGATTCTGTGTTTTTCATGATTTTTTTTAAACATCTCCTGTTACTAATATCCTTATGTTGTTTCCGGGATCATTTATAAGTTAATCCCTGTTATACTTAACTAATTTGTAAATAAAATCGTTTTGAACTTCTTAACCCTGTAATGCATGAATTTTTTTTCCATCCCGAAAAAAATATATTTGTATCTTTAATACTCATACATTATGGGAAATATACTGAAAAAATTCAATCCATATGTAAAAACCAAACTACAAAATTCCAATTTTGATAATGACTAGAAAACTACTAAATATATTTCAAAATAACCCTCTTTAACTATAATTAATATTTCAAAACAATTTATTTGTATTAAGTACTAATATTATTATGCTTTGAATTACTGCCAAAGATGTAATTTCACAACGGTTAATAACTCACTCTTTAATTTTGGATACAATTTTACTACTGTCATCTATGAGCAGCTTTATTAGTAGCTAAATCTTCAAAATGGAATGTAATAGATGAAAAAAAAAACACAGATTTGTCAAGAGGGAGCTCTACTTTAATAGAATAAAGTGGATTATGTTCCTTCTTACCACATGTAAACAGTATGCATTAGAGGGTCAAGTATGTGTTCCTGTGTTAAACATGGCACATGATTATAAGAAAGTATATATCCAAACTTAGTGTGTAATTTAACTTTCTCGTAACTCAGGATAATTCCTTGACTTGGCCGTGGCTTCCTGGTGAAATAAACACAATACCTTTATTTTTTTAAAAAAGTTTTACTTTACGCACTTGTTGCATAGACAACTATTAACTATTTATTACGAAAAACCTTAATATGTTTGGTTTCTTTTTGTTATTTTTAGTTTTCCAACTTGTTTGGTACAGTATACCATAAAGGTAATTTATTATTCACCCCTGATGGAAATGTATTGATAAGTCCAGTTGGAAATCGGATAAACCTCTATGACTTAAGAAAGTAGGTTGATTGTGTTTAATGATACATTTTTTATGAATGCATATTTCTGTAAACTTTTTTTTGTTATTTGCTTTGTGCAAGCTAAAAAATATGGTCATCTTTGTGATTGATATTTAAAATTCAGGTAGTGTGTGGACCATAACTGTTGTTTCAGTAATAAACATAATGACATAAGTGTTAAAAAAGTAGTTCTAACTCCTACAAATTTCTTACTACCTTTAAAAAAAATTCAACAGTTAATTTTTGAAATTCTAATTGTGTTGCACATTTTTTAGAATGTTTTAAGATTTCTATACATATGCTGCTTAAACAATTAATAAATTTTTTAAGTGCTCCAAAATGCTTTTTTAAATGTACGTGATTTTGATAGATCTTACAATTATTGTTACAATTATTGTTATTTGTTCTGTAGACATAAATCAGAAACATTGCCTATAGAAAGCAGATATAATTTTACCACACTTGCCTTGTCACCAAATGGAATGTTACTTGTTGCTGTTAATGAGCGTGAGTATTAAATACATTGACTTAAAGTATATTATTGAAGTATGTAATCACATATAGCAAAACATCATGCATATTTAGTATACAATTAATTTGTTGTGTAAGAATTTTCTTTATAATAGCATGCATGACTTGGAAGGAAAATAATTGAAATTTCTTCATAGAAAATGTGATGGATTTTTATGCCTAACTTATGTGTCAGTATAGTATAAAGAAATTGCAACTTTCTATATTTTCTGACATAATATAAATATTTTTTTAAAGCTGGAGAAGCTCTTCTCTGCAGTATTCCACACAGGACAGTCATTCACCGATTTCATTTCAAGTTCCCGATTGCTGATGTTAAATTTAGCCCTAATGGAAAGTAAGTGCTGCTAAATCCAGTAGAAACATATTCACCATACGACCATAGTTTTTTTTCTTCTAAGGTACAGAAATGCACCTGTTTTGGTAAAAGAAAAATCCAATTAAAATTATTGTAGAATGGGAATGTCTCTAATTTATAGACCTTTGCCTTGTGGTTGCCACATGTTCAGAAACAGAAAAGTTAAGTCAAGACCTGTGGCAGCAACTGTTTACAGTTTGTTAAATGTTTTTCAAATGTTGCGGAGAGTTGAAGTTTCATCTCTAAGTTATTAAAGACAATAAACTGTTTGTTAAGTGTAGTTTATTCAGAAATTATATGTTGCTGTTGTTTGTTTATGTTCTGTCATTAAAAATATTGTCAGGTATTTCTTGGAGTAAATTATCTCATTTATCAGCATTCTAGTTTGCTTTATTTGCCCATGCACCAATAAATTGAACAACCATCTAAGTTAGAGATTCAGTAAATGCCAGGTAAATGGCAATAGTACATCATCCATATTATATAACATGTTAAAAACCTCTTGATTTATTTGTAACCTTTTAAAATGTTAATCAAGCTTCTTTCTGTTTATTAACATAGTTATTTCTAGCAGATAGTTTTGTTTCATTGTAGGTCATATAGATATGCTTTAGTTGAATATCAAAACACAGTGTTAAATAATATTGTGTGAATTCAATTGTTGCAATCTGAATGACTTAGTCCTCCAAATTTTGTTGTAAATTCACTGTTTACATTTTTGCAAACCAGATTTCGCTTGTTGTTAAACTTGTAGTATTCCTCAGTATAATATTTTAAGATAGATTCACTAATCACTGACTATTTACTTTAAATATTGCTAGTTTTTGTTTAAAGTATTATTGCTTTTTATTCTTCAGGTATCTTGCAGTTACTAAAGACACAAACTTGTTAGTTTACCAAGTCCCTTCCTGTAATACTAAACAATATAATGCTTTCGTGTTGGAGAAAGTCTTTTATTTCTCAGACAAAACATTATGCATTGATTGGACCTCAGACTCAAAGTAAGATTACTAAGTACTTTTATGAAATTTAATTTCATACATTTGTTGCAATTTAATAATCTATTTTAATTAGCGATTCTGAAAGTTAAGTAAACATATATGCTAATTTTTTAAATATATTTTTTTCTGTATGATTACTTACATATATGCTAATTTTTAAATATATTTTTTTTGTGTATGATTACTTGTATGCAACTGCAAATTCTTCATGCAATGCATCATGCTGCATTGATTATCAATTGTGATAGATAACAGATTTTTATGCAGCTATTTTTGAATAAAAGCCTATCAAGAAAAGCATTGCAGTTGACCTCTTTCTTAAGTAGAATGTTTTATCAAATTCTATGAAATATCGTTATTGTGTAGTATACACACGCAGTAAAGAAGAGGAAGTTAAGGTGTTATTATTTACTTTTAATTTCTTTATTTATTTTTTACTTTTAAAATCATTACTTCCTTTAAGTTGTTATCCTGCTTTGCTGGCTTACTTTTAATCTAAAATGCTGATTGAATTTTTTCAGAGTTATAGCCGTTGGAGGTGCTGACATGACAACTAAAATATTTGCTCTTAGTCCGAATGAAAGCTTTTCTCACTATACTTTGGGAAGCCATACTGAATCTGTTGTTGGATGCTTTTTTGAAGAAAACTCGTTAAATGTATCCTCTATTTTTCTATTAATGTTTATTTATTATTTTATATCATTTTGTTATATTTATATTTTCTTAGATTCATTTAGATTAATATTACATGTTTTAAAGCACTGTATATTCTTACTATGATGTATAAAGGACCTTTTTATTAAAACTTCCTATAATTATAGTAGTATATTATAACATTTGTTTAATCTTAGTAGCATTATAATTGCTGTGATCTATTAAAATACTTTATAACCAAGTAAAATTGTATTATTTACACGATTTGTTTTACTAGAACTATCTATAATGATTGTAAAGAAATCAAAATATGCATTAGCTGGCATAAAAAGTTCAACTAGTCTAAGTTTATATTTGTTTCTCGTAGAAACGTTCCTGTCTACCTAAGCAATTAAATTTCTCTTAGTAATACTGTACTAATTTAACAGGGCAATTGATATAACAGGCACCAGCTTTGGCACTCAATTGCTGCAATAGCTACTAGGGATAGACCGATGCATCGGCCCGGCCGATGCATCAGCGCCGATTGTTTGAAAATTTTACCATCGGCCTTGCCATTGGCGGCTGATGGTAAGTTAGTGAAAAAAATCGGCCATCGGCCTAAAAAAACATCGGCAAACCGATGTAAGCCGATGTTTTTTTTCTTTTTTAAATCCATATCACCGTTAGTTTCGCGACTTGATCGCGGTACTTTCGCGACTTTCGGATCCCCATAGCTTCGCGATTTTCGGAACCCCAAAGTTTCGCGATTTTAGGAACCACGGAGTTTCGCGACTTGTTTGCCGTAGTTTCACGACTTTCGGATCCCCGGAGTTTCGAGACTTTTGGATCGCCGTAGTTTCGCGACTTTCGGATCGCCGTACTTTTGCGACTTTTGGATCGCCGTACTTTTGCGACTTTCAGATCGCCGTACTTTTGCCACTTTCGGATCGCCGTAGTTTTGCGACTTTCGGATCCCCGGAATTAAGCGACTTTCGGATCCCTGGAGTTCCGAGACTTTTTTCGGAATTTCGGAATTTTGCATTTTTTTCCCATCAGCATCGGCCGATGGAAGTTGGAAAACATCGGCCCATCGGCCGATGTAATTTTTGAACAATCGGCATCGGCCCATTGGCCGAAATCCGCCATCGGTCTATCCCTAATAGCTACATTCTGCTAATATCTTCAATAGTTTCATAGAAGTGTAGATTAATTAAATGAATATATTCTTGACAAGAATGGCAGCAATTCAAACAAGCAGGAAGAACTCTATGTCGCTTGAAGCATGTAGATCGTTTAAAATTTGACCGAGTTTTTTCTGTCAGAAGGTTTTCTAGCAAATAATTTTTTATTTTCTTATTATTTATTTCATTTTCTATTTCTTATATGTTAGTTCTTAAAAAAAGGTTTAGTATTTTACTATTAGTGATTTGAATTTTATTTTTCATGCTTAACAATATGAACTTGACTTTTAAAAGATGTACACTGTTAGCAGAAATGGGATAGTCTGTGTTTGGGAATGCAGTATGGCATTGAAAGGTCTAATTTACAAGAAAGATTCTAGGGATAATGAAAAGAATGATGATGAAGAAGATGACATTGTACCAGAAGAAAAAGGTAATTCAAAGCATAATATTTATGAAAAGATTTTTACCTTAATTAAATTTCTCTTAAATATTAAAAACCCTGAGAATTTGTTAAAATATCCCTTAATTGTAGCTT
Organism: Hylyphantes graminicola; assembly: GCA_023701765.1. NCBI lineage: Eukaryota > Metazoa > Arthropoda > Arachnida > Araneae > Linyphiidae > Hylyphantes > Hylyphantes graminicola. The sequence continues at coordinate 24,675,406 of CM043111.1, forward strand.
CACATAAAACCACACCAGTATTAAGGAATTCACACAGATAATTCAAAACCGTGGGATTACTGCCACCCCAGTAGAGGCCTTAACATTATACTTCTTGAAATGATTAATATTTATCGCAGTCACTAATTTGTGGAGGTCTCGTCTCGCTTCAATAAAAATATAAAAAGTCCCATACCTGCCTTTGTCTTTTTATTTATCATAGGAAATATTACATGTTTTTTTTTATTAAATGAAACTTCATATTAATTTTATAATGACTCATTTTCATTTAGTTTTATAAAAAAAATAATTGGTTAATTTATTGTTTTGAGTGATTAAATAAATTGTAATTTTTGTGTCTTTTGAAATTTTCAGAAAAGTTAGCAGTTGAAAAGAAAACTAATGAAAGATTTCATTATAAAAGAATTGCCAGGTTAGACTTATTTAATTTTATACTTATCTGTATATTGTTTTCTATTATTTTCTAAGTGTTTAAGAAAGGTTTTAATTCGTTAATAATTCTTTAATTCAATGTCAAGGTCCTACTCTAGTTTTATTAACTCAATGTTGATATATATATACAGTTGAACCCCGCTATAGTGAATCCTCTACAAAACCAGCAGTTGGTTCGCTATATCCGAGGGTTCACTATATCCAATTTTTCTGGAATAAAGTATTATACGATATATTTATATGTCGCTATGTTTTTATACGCTTTTATAAGAATAATAATGGTTTTGCATACCTTGAATTAATTGAATAAATAATTTAATTATTTAATAAATTTTCAATATATATATTTTTAAATTCGCTGATTTATATTTTTTGTATTGTTAAAACAATATAATTTTAATAAATAGATATAATTTAATTATTTCCTTTTTTAGGCACTATACAAAGGAAAATGCCCAGAAAGAAGGTTATGTAGTCCTTACAGCTGCCACTTATCATCGTAAATCACATATTTTGGTGTCAGGATTTTCAAATGGATGTTTCCTGTTGTATGAAATGCCTTCCTTGACACTTATTCATTCATTAACGTACGTATTTGTACACATGGTCTTGTTAAATTGTTCTTCACTTAATTTAATAAGTAGCTTTGTTTTAGTTTATTTGATATATTTAATGGATAATATGTTTTGTACATTGTTTTGTTGGTTTTGAATTTCTATCAAATTTGGAGCTAAATTCGGTCATAAGATCTTTGCTATAAATATATATTTTTTAATATCAATAAGCATGAGATATTTAACTTTTTTTTAAAAAAGAATTTTAGATTTTAAAGGTAATTTTTCAAAAGCTACTTACTTTAAAACTCAATCTATGGTAACACCTAAAATTAAGCATTTAATTTAAAAATGTCTAGCTGTTTTGGTTAAGATTCAGCTGTAAAAGATAAAGAGCCCTCAACTTTAATTGCTGTATCCTTAGTTTAATAACCCAAGCATTATTTAATGACCAAAGTAAATGCTGATAAATGGGCTTAAATTTTAATATCATGTCTTTAAACTGTGTGTTTCAAAGTATACAGCAATTTTCTGTCATGGGCAGGTTAACTGCAGTATCTAGACTGATGACTTGAACCATTATTTTATTGTAAGCACACAACAACTCTAGCCAACAAGAAAGCATAATGAAACACTGATTATTTCAGAGCAAAAAATGGCCCAATTCATTGTTGTGCTCATTGCATTTTATTTGCTCATGGCAGTTTTATCCGACAAAGTTTTATTTATTTACAGTCTTTCAAATCAGACCATTGCTAGTATCGCCTTTAATACCACTGGGGACTGGATTGCCCTTGGAAGTGAAGGCATTGGGCAACTGGTGGTATGGGAATGGCAGAGTGAATCTTTCGTCATGAAGCAACAGGGACATTTTAACAACTTGAACTGTCTGGCGTACTCCCCTGATGGCATGTATATTGCTTCTGGTGGTGAGGATGGAAAAGTATGTGTTTATGAGTGTTTAAATGATTGTGCATGCATCTTTTGTAATCTAGATCAGTGGTTCTCAACCTTTCGTAGGTGACGACCCCCTGATGCCACAAAAAAACTTCGCGACCCCCCCTCCCCTCCCTCGTCCTACACATTGTACTCTTTATTAACTATAATATTTGAGTATTTTTTTTATTTATTTTACGATGGCTGTCCCGAGGGAAGGTTTTGAATAAGTTTTTTAAGCTGCGATCTGAAATGCTGATATTTTTGCAAGATGCTAAACCCGAATTGGCCGGGTTTTTTTTTAGCTCCCCAGTTGTTTCAACTTTCTTACTTAGCAGACAGATTTTATTTATGCACCTAAATGAGCTAAATACCGAGCTACAAGATCGAAATATTACAATAATCAAAACCCAAGTCAAAATTAATGGATTTTTAATGAAACTAAATGTTTATGCTGCTAAAGTTAAGAATTCTAATTTTGAAAACTTCCATTTATGTTACGAATTTAAAAGTTCCGACAAGCAAAAGTTTCTCATTAGCTTGTTGCAACGTAATGTACTAGAATTAAAATTATGTAATAATAACATCAAAAAGTTGGAATGTAAATTAACCAAGATATAAAGTAAAATAATGTGTGGTGATTTTTTTTCTTCCATTCTAGTTGTAAAATTATTGAATAATAAAACATTACTTAAATATATATTTATTTTTAAAAAACTTTTTGCGACCCCCCTAGGATTCCTTCGCGACCCCCCAGGGGGTCACGACCCACCTGTTGAGAACCACTGATCTAGATCAATCAGTATACAGTCAAATCTGGTTTGAAAAGTTTACCGTCTGTATAGTGATTAGTTTTTAGTTCTTATTAATTTTCGATCAATTTAAGAATGAAATATATGTGTATATAAAAATGGAAAATTTTGTTAAGCATTTTTGTCAACTGCTTAACTGTTAAATTTTTTTCTAAAAAAAAAGTCCTTGTTAAAGCAATGTAGTTTTAATTTCCACATTTTATTTCTCACGCATTAACTATTATATAGTAACCCCTTGCTATATCGTGCCTCGTTACATCACGCCTTGTTCTACATCTATCCTTATATTGGTTGCTAAATTCATCTAATATTGAGGAAATGCAGTTAATAAACTTTTGTTCGTTGATATTTGCTGGGAAACCAGTTTTACCTGAACAATCAAAGCAGCTAACTTACAAGGAATATTTTTACTAGAAAATGAGTGAAATATTTTCGTATTACCTGTGCAATTATTTGTAATATAGTAAGTAATAATAAGTCCATTATAGATTTTGTCCTCTTTTTTAACGAGATTTAGTTTTCTTTCAAATATATACCTAGCTTTAGTTTTAAAACAGTGTTTTAAACATAAATGTATCACAAGTATAATATTTATCAAGTGGCTCGTTTTGTAGTGTATTCGGTTATTTCGCAAGATTTTGCTTGTCTCCCGGGAAGCACGATATAACAAAGGGCTACTGTATTATGTTAAATTTTCCTGTCCATCTGACAACCAAGTTTTACATGTAAGCCAACAACCCAACAAATAAAATTTCTATACTAACTTTCAGATCAAATCCACAAAAATAATTATAAAATTACATTTTAAACATTTAGTCATCATATTTATAAATTTATGATAAATTAAGCTATAAAATTTATTTCAATATATGTGTGAAAGTTATTTTTTATAGCAAAATATTTATTACTATTCTAATTGAGCCTTTACTTTTAATTTTGAAATAAATTAAACATTCATAATTTTCATGCTTTTTTAAAGGCCAGATTTCTGACTTAAAAGAAGTTGTACTATAATTTATTTAATGTTTGTTTAGCTGAAGTTATGGGACACTTCGTCTGGTTTCTGCTTTGTTACATTCACTGAGCATACCAGTGCAGTTACGGGCGTTGCATTTTCACAAAACAGCAAAACAGTCTTGTCAGCTTCTTCTGATGGAACAGTCAGAGCATTTGATTTAAATAGGTAAAAATAACTATATATATATATGTATGATACAGTGAAATTTTCACTGATTATATACATTATATGTCTGCTTTCTTTTTATTAATGTCCTTCATACCCACTACTCAGTAAATAAATGTTCTTTTAATAAACATCTAATCAGACTTAATTATTGTAGTATGTCTGGACTTTTAACTCAATTGGATCACTCAATTAACATGAATATTATTCATATTTTTCTGAACATCTGTGTGAAGCACAAGTGTCTGGTGGTTTGGAAATCACCTTTAAAGAAAATATTTAAGAGTTCATACTTCATTTAAATATTAAAAAAATTACTATGTAATTTAGCTATTTTTCCAAATAATTTTGTTGGACTAATGTTTCATAAGCTTTGTGATTCTGCTGTTTGTTATTAATGTTAATATTTGTGTATGTATTTAGGTATCGAAACTTTAAAACCTACACCACTCCTAAACCTACGCAGTTTTCATGCCTTGCTGTTGATAAAAGTGGTGAAATAGTTTGTGCTGGGTCAGAAGATAGTTTTGAAGTTTATGTATGGCGTGTGAGGACGGCTGATCTCTTAACTGTAAGTACTTATATGTTAAATTTCATGTGAATTCACTAAAAAATTATCTTCCTTATAATAAAATAATATATGGCCTCTTTTGTGAAAAATATATAGGTGAAAACTTTGTAGTGTTTATTTTAGAATAATTAATCATCACCTAGTTTGATATCTTATTTTTTTTACATGGTTGGGTATTATGATGGTAATTGTGCTTGTGAGTAATTAAAAAAAGTCAGACAACTATTTAAAGGTTACTGATACAAAACATGTTTTGACAACTTAATATTTTTTTGTGTTTCGCAGATATTAGCTGGCCACCAAGCACCTGTTAGCGGAATCAGCTTTAGCCCTGCAGATTTTTATGTGGTTACTGCATCTTGGGACAAAACCGTACGTCTATGGAACTTATCTGGTAGCAAGAGCAGCCGAGAAGCAATCCCATTAACGTCCGATGGTAAGAACATTTATTTAGAAACAATGCTTTGCTTAAATTAAAAATTAATTAAATTTTTAATAGTATCTAGATATTTAACGAATGTCTAACTTTGTGCATGATACATGAGAGGATTCATGAAGAAAACTGTGAGTTCTTGGTGTAAATAGTTTATTCTACTTCCAAGTTTATTCTATTTACGTCAATAACTAATGTTGTTTCCTTCTTGAATCTTCTCAAGTATCAGTAGAGTCTAAGATCTGTCAGTGCTAGAGACTTGTATTTTCTTGCCACTAGTATCGTGGGACAAAACTGTATGTCGATTGGAACCTTGCAAAAAAAGACAATTTGCACAATATTGCTGAAAAACGGAACGTTGCTCATAATAACTTTCCAAAATGTATTAATACGGATTGTCATGCAAACAGAGCCTGATTTCTGGCAGGGGACGTGTGCACGGCCCCCAATGCCCCAAATTTACTTTAAAAAGAAAAATATTGAAGGGAATATGTGCCAAAAATAGTTGCCATAAAAATTAATAAGAAATATAATGCAATTGAACCCAGTGCAATTGATTTTTTTAAAGCAAGCCACAATAGTAATTATGTCACTTGTTATTTCTCTAAACTTTGCCCTGGTAACGTGAATAAAATTATGCATGTAAAATATGATGTGACATGCATGATATAATAATATTATCTGTTTCTTATGTCCCATATTAAGTATGCATTAAAAAATTATTACAAAAATGTTAAATATTACCAGTGTGTATACACTAGTATTTAATATAATTGTTAAAGGTTATACACTTTTATAAATTTGATAAACGATGTAGGGTCCCTAAATTCAGTTGTGCCCTGGGCCCCAAAAGTTGTAAGTCGGTCCCTGCATGCAAACGACTGACTAAACGGACGACGGCTTTAAAAAGTTGCTTTTGCCTGTTTCTAGGCTTCTATAACTGAAGTTCTAGAACTTATTCAGAAAAATTTTAAACGTGTTTTTTAAGCATGTGCGAAAAGACATTGGAACACATTTCCTCTATCTATTTAACTCTTTCAGTAGCAGTGATTCCATTTGGCATCATGTCATTTCTGATCATAATTTTTAAAAATAATCAGGCTGACATCTATTGGAATTAATAAAAAATATTTTCTAATAGAAAAAAGTTTGAAGAATCGAATTATATGCTTTTTGATATCATAAGCGTCTATAGACGATCAGAAAAAAAAAAAATCATGATACCAAATTGTCATTGGGACTGAAAGGGTTAAAAGGGCAGAAGCGCTTAGTTTAAATCACGAATTTGAAATCAATGTTCTCCAAATGGCGAAACGGCAAAAGTTTAGGGAAATCCAACCTGCTGAAACTGCCAAATCATATATATCTTTATTTATTCCGTACATTGACCAAGTAATAAGTATAGCTGGAGCTGAGGCTTGAAAGAAGTATTGTTATTTCATCAAAATTTCAGTATTTAGTTCCGTGTTACTGCAATAAGGCTATATTTGATGATAGAAATAAGGCTGTGAAATTTTATTTTGAGTGATTTAATCAGCGATTAATTCATTGTTATTCATTATTATCAGAAGTCGATCTTTGAAAAAAAGTTGGAAGGCATTGACGAATGTCAAGAGTTAACATCAGCGATTGAAACTTTGAGTGTTCCAATCCTGGTATCATATCCATTTTTATTTTGAAGCCCACAAAATAAAATAGTACTTTAAGGCAAAAAATTATATTTATTATTTTGAATCATTAGTTATCGTTAATTAATAATAAAAGAAAAAGTAGAAACTGTTTATCTTTTACAAATTGTTTAATTTGATAAAAGGATGCTTTTGAATTTAAATGTATCTTTTTGGACGAGGGTTTGTTTTTAACAATTGACGGAAATGGCGACGTAAAATTTTGCTTTTTCCTACAGCTTTTGGAGTTAATTCGATTTCTTGGTATATGAACGAATTAAAAAATCGTTGCTAGAAATGCCATAATCTTATGTCAAAAAACGACACAGATATCAGAGAATTGTTTGAAAACATTTCATTCCTTTCCATCTCCTTTCACAAATTTGAATTATTTTTGGGGGGTTTCGATAATTTTTTCTCGGGTTCCAATTCCAATGTAAGAATTATTTTTGTAACAATAATCAGAATTCCAATTTTTTAAATTGATCAACTACTCTACACTACAGTCTTAAGCGTTTTCCCCAGTTGTCTTGTTTGTAAATTTAGTATGATTAAAGTTATTTCAAACATAGCGTTTTGGAAGATTAACATTTAAAAAATTTCCTCCTTGGCCCTCAGAAATTTGTGTAAAAGTGCCCTTCTGAAGTTAAGCCCCCTCCTTGAAAAAATCCTGGCAGCGTGCCTGATTGGAACTTATCTTTTACCTTGGAACTTATCTAGTACCAAGAGCATCCAAGAAACAATCACATTAATGTCAAATGGTGAGAACACCCATTTGGGAGCAAGACTTGGCATAATTTTAATTATCTTAACTCTACTGATACCATAATTTTTTTTAAAAAACTTTACTTTGTAACAATTTATGTGTTTTTCATCATTTCATTGTTTTTTTGTCACATGGTTGTAATCATTTTATTCTTCCAAAATCTACTGTGAAGCAAGAATACAAATTTTGTAAAAAAAAATATTTCATTTAGTTTACTTGTTATAGTCAGGGGACATTGAAGTTGTTTTTCAGTAGACTATACACCTTGCATGATTTTGAGAAATATGATTTTTCTTCAAAAATTTATCATGCACCCTCATCTGCCCCATTTTTTTTTATCATAGTTTTAAATACACTTATAGTTTATTAAAAAATGTTGGATTAAACTAAATTAAAAATTTTTAAAATTATGGCATAGTTTTGGATTATAAAATTATTCATTAGAGAAACTTCTTGTTAACTGAATGCTAAAAGTCACAGTTTTAAATTGGTTTCTGCTTCTGCTACTATTTGGTTTTTAAATTTCATTGATTTATTTATAAAATATGTCCAAAAGACTGAGCAGGAGAATTAAAAAAATATATATTAGTAAACCATGAATGTTGTACTTAGAGCATCATTTTTACAATAAATATTTTATGTAGGTTTGTCAGTGGCTTATCGACCAGATGGAGCTGAAATTGCAGTGTCTAGTTTAGATGGCCAAATTCTGTTCTTCAACTCATACTCATCAGAGCAAACTGGAAGCATTGAAGGCAGAAATGATCTATACGTAGGACGACGCGAGACTGACATGATTACAGCAAAAAAACTTATTAAATCCCAGTAAGTTCATTTATGATTTAGTAACAGGTTTGTAAAGCAAAATTGTAGCCTTTTACATTTCAGGCCACTTTAAATTTCTGTTTGTCATAAAATATCACAATACAAAAGAAGCTTTTCACAAAATATTTAAAAAAAAGTTTCTTTTAAGCCTAGAATAGGATAAAGCTATGTATTTTTTAAAATTTCAATTTGTTCACCCTAATAGGATCTTATAAAGAAAAATTATGGGCAGATTTTATGCTACAAACTGCAGTCGTTAACTTTATCTAAATTAAAAAAAAAAAAAAACTTTTATCTGACCATAAATTTAGTAAATATTGTTATGACAAGTATTCTAATTGTGTTTTTTTTCTATATTTTAGGGCTTTCACAACTCTGTGCTACTCTGCAGATGGAGAATGCATTTTGGCAGCTGGGCGTTCAAAATTTGTTTGCATTTACAACATTAAAGAAAAGATACTTTTGAAGAAGTTTGAGATAACTTGTAATTTGTCATTCGATGCAGTTCGGGTAAATTGACTAAACAATTGTTATATTACTGTTATCAAGACCTTCTCAAAGTTAAAGTAATATTCATAGTGTAAATTTGCATTTTTCTGATAAAACAACAATAATTTTTTTTAAAAAAAAAATATTTATGTGGATTTAAAGTGACCAGACTCATAAGAAATAACATTACTTTTAACTGTAATTATTATATCAACAATTTTTAAAACTTATTAATCCTACATTTCTGTTAAGACTGTAAATGAAATGATGTAATTTTATGTTTTTACCTTGTTTTGTTGCAATACCTAGTCAAGTAAATGTTAGATTAAGTTAGTTAGGTAGGTACATATTAGATTTTTGGTTTAGATTTGAAGTCTGCAGAATGTCAACACTTAGCACAGCAATTATACTAATATTATATTATTTTTACTTGTATCTTTTCATAAATGTTGCTCTGTTATTCCGCAGTATTTTTTAAATTATGTTAACAATGATAAAATCAGCCAAAATAATTTCTGGCATTCTTATAATACAACAGAAAGGTGTGCCCTAGGATGACAAAACATGTTAACGGTTCATTTACTCGACTTAATAAGTTTGGATAGGTGATTATGATACAGGAGGGTATCATCTCTGTATTACATGCCCCATATATGATACAACAGTATAGTAGACAGTCTAATACCTTAATCACTCCTCTGCCGTTCCCCTAGGCTAGGCTTTCTGCCACAGTGGATATTGTAGGTAAGGTGTCGCATCTTAGTTGGATACTGAATCCTGCAAGTTAAAATAAAACAATATTCAAATGAAAATTGTAAAGTTATCATGCACAACACAACATTACAAAATGGCCTCGCCTCTATTGAGTCTAAGCCTTACAGAGGGCCCTCGGAAGAATGTATAAATCCTGTGTATTAAGATACAAGTTTATGACTTTCTTGGTGGAGGGCAAGTTTGCCAAGCACTGCAACCTCAAGTCTATTGTACTCAACCCTAAAAATGACACAGGCGCAAGAGACACATATAGAAAAAGACAGCACAAGCACATAGACAAATAACAACATTTATTGACGGACACAAACATCCATGCTTTACAGGGATTTGAACCCGAACCCTTAAGTTTCTAAGACTAGTTCCCTAACCGTTGTACTACCAGGTCGGCCCAAAAGATACAAGTTTATATGCTCAAATAAATTTTTTGCAATTATTAGACTGCTTTCTAAAAAGCTATTTTATTTTTAGGATTTCATTAATCGGAGACATATGACAAGTTTTGGTAACAAAGCATTGATTGAAGAACGAATGGAGGAAGAACACATTTCTATTCCAGTTCCTGGAAGCAAGAAAATTGACAGGAGCTCTCGATCATTTAAACCTGAAATAGTTGTCACTTCAATTCAGTTTTCTCCTACTGGTATTTTTTACTTTTTCTTTAACTTAGTTAATTGTAATTTCTTTAAAGTTGACCTAAAATATGTAGTGTAATTTCCAAACAAAGCCCATAAACTGACTGATATTATTAGTGATTTATCTTATGAAATATGTTCTGTTAAGTTTATATCTAAATTTTTTTTTATTAAATAAATTTGTTACTTTTATGTGTAATATAGCTTTGGAAAATAACTATAGATGTCTTTTTTTGCTGGTGATTGAGGACAGAATTCCAAGACTTTTTATACTTTTTAGATTTTTAAAATTTCTAAAGTAGTTGTTGATGCTATCAGCTTGGTAACTTTTATTAGTGTAATTTTAACTTCTTAAAATTTTGGAAGTTTGGGATTGCCAGAGTTTTTAGGTATGGCGACCACTGAAGTAACAAAATTTTTGTATGGACAGAGAGCAATTTTAGGACTACAGAAGAGAGATGGTTAGCATTTTGTAATTTTTTAAGATGATTATTCTTGGCAAGATTTTTGAATAACCTACCTAAAAAAAATTGGATATTGGCTTTTACAAACACTAGTCTTGATATTTGAAACTAGTGGTCATTAATTAGGAACCCTGATTTCAAAAGACCTTTAAAATGTCTTTTTTTTTTAAAAATGTTGTTGATTTACCCGCCGTCTGTCTGACCACCTACACTTATTGGCCCAGTGATCTTTAAAAAGTTTAGTACTGGAAGGGGAGAAAAATATAATAAAGGTACCCCCTTAAAAGTCTCAAGCAGTTCAAATCGTGATCAGGAGAGGGTAACTAAATTTGACATTTCATGCATGATGCATAAGCCAAAGAAGCATTGTTAACCACCTTTGCATAAAAGGGAAGACCTTGCATGTCATTGCTTTTTAATTTGTGAAATTGCTGTTTAAGATCCTCTGTTGCATTTCAGAGGTAGTGAAGATCCTGGTTGTTTGTTTTTATACTACACTCCCTGCCAACCTAATTTGGGTAAAAACAAAGAGTTAAAAGGGAGAGGGAAAAGCGCGGTTGGTCCGTTAGGGGGAAACTCTTGTAAGGCAATATTTACATACAAAATGATCTGAATACAATTGAGCCAAAATACGTTTTTTATTCTGATAAAATTGCCGAATTTTCTCAAATGATATTCAAATATGTTATGTGTTGTGTTCAAATATGTTAGACCTTAAACGAAATTAATGTTTTAGACATTTTTTCTGGATGGATTCACAAATAATTTATGAAACTCTTTACATCGGCGGAAGGATCTTCTCCATAGCATATTTCGATTTACCCAACTTAGTTTGGCAAGGAGTGTAGTGACGGTTAAAAAAAAAAAACTAAAAATTTAAAATATTGATTTCAAACAAAGTTTTTTTTTTTTTTAGTTCCTTTCGTTCTTTTAATGAACAAAAAAATAAACTAGTACCTTTTAACAAAATTGACTTGCGGTAATTAGTTTTCCATAGGAATAACATTACGATTTTCAAGAGGTGGAATCCAAAGAGAGTCCTCTTAAAGTAGTTGTAGCTATTTGTAAATGCTATTTTTTTTACTTGCCCTTTATTAATTTTTTATATTTTCTCAAGGTCGTTCTTTTGCTGCAACCTCCACTGAAGGCCTGCTTGTATATTCTTTAGACAACAATGTAATGTTTGACCCATTTGATTTGGACATTGACATTACACCCGAGAATATAAGAAAGACTTTAAAGGAGGAAAATTTCTCCAAAGCAATAATGATGTCATTGAGACTGAATGAGAATGTTTTGATTCAAGAAGTTTTAGAATCAATAGCAGTTGACAACAGTAAGTTTAAATTATAAATAATAAAACAATCTGTAATTGACAATAATATAAATAAAATTAGGTTTAATTGATTGAAAGGTTTTCTATTATGCTCATGTAAATCAAGGTTATTTATTTGATGGTAGTGCTCTTACTTTTAATTTTTTTTGCGGGGATATTTATTTACATTAAAATTTATACTTGGAAGTATTATAACTTTGTTTTCTACTTTAATCTGGAAACAATTGAATTTTTTACTAACATTTACTAAATCTTTAGCTTCCTTGGACTCCATCCAAATTAACTGCAAGTTTTTTCTTGATATTTTTTTCAAACAAACGATAGTTAAAAAATAAGTTTTACATTAAAATTGACACTTTTGAATTGTTAATGACTAAAATAGGACATGTGTTGAGATGTTAAAACCAAAAGGCTTTGAAATTATTTAATTTTAGTCACATCAATGATGCTTTTGTAAATAACATTAGCGCCTTCTTTTCCAAGAGAATGCAAACTTTAGGTTTGAATTTGTTTTTTCATGTAACTTAATTTTTCTATGCATACATTATTCAGGTCTATGGTCTTATGTTGTTTTATATTCTGTTTATTTTCATAAATTTATTAAATTCATTTTGGCATAGATTAAGTTCTCTTGGCAAATTATTTTGTCAGTCGTCGGTAATGGGTTGATGTTGCTTTATCTTATTTTCAAATGTACCATACTGTTGCCCTAAATGTAGCTTAAAAGACATTCTTTAATAAATTGGATAATTAAGTATTTGATGCTTTTAAATGTATGCTTATTTATTTTTAATTAATATTTTTTTACAGTTAAAACATTGGTATCGTAAAATTGGATAATTAAGTATTTGATGCTTTTAAATGTATGTTTATTTATTTTTAATTAATATTTTTTTACAGTTCAAACATTGGTATCGTACCTTCCAAAATTGTACATAGAAAAGCTCCTGAGGTATGTTGTAGATCAACTGGATGATACCCCTCACCTAGAATTTTATGTTATTTGGATCCAGTTCATTTTGACATCACATGGAATAGACATTAAAAATCGGTCAAAGTCAAATATAAGTACATTGAGAACTATGCAAAAGAGCCTTTCGCATCGTTTGGAACAGTTAGACAAAATGTAAGTTTTTCTGCTTTTATATAATACATATTTTGTATATTTATTGCTAATTTTTGCCTTGGAGCTACAGTGGTGGCCAAAAGTGTGGACACTTTTTGAAAGTTTCATGTTTTTCAACATTGTGTGCTTGTAGAATGTATTAATTTTCACTTTTGTCAATTTGTATTATGAAATTCTCAATTTAAATTACCTTCAAATTAATGCATCAACGTTTGTATTTAAGTGAAAATTCATATATTTTACAAGCACAAAAAGTTACATGAAACATAAAAAAAGTGTCCACACTTTTGGCCACCACTGTATATTTCTTCATGTTAATATTTAAAAATAAATTTTGAATGCAAATTATATGAATATAAAGAGAATATATTTATTTTGCTGTAATGATTATTTTAGATATTCACATTTCACAACCTAAATGAAGAAAGTTTTTACTTATTTTTAATTCCTAAGTTATTTCTTATACTTTTCCATTGGTCACTGCTGCAACAAGATAAATTTTAATTTATTTTTCGAGCTATTATAAGTAGTTAGATTTTTTGGATTATTTCAGTTGACCATATTAATTAAGCCATGCCTACCATATCCATACCTAGCCATACCATATCTATTAAGGCTAAGTGTGTATTTTGTTTAATTAGGGCTATTTGTTACATATTTCAGATGTGGGAATTTTAAGTACATGTTGGAATATACTCTAGCTTTGAACAACACCAAGAAAAGAAAACATGAATCAATGGAAGAAGAAACAGAATTGCTCTTAGCTCCACAAGCCACTGAAGAAGACTCTAGTACTTCTTCTGAGGATGATTCTTGATGTTTCATGTGATAACTAATGTAAATAAATTTTTTATTTCATGTAATAATTTTTATTTAATATCGAAGATATACTACACAACATAGATAATGTTTAGTTTGCAATTGCATCATACAGTCAATCAAGGATATTAAGGTATGATATTTTTAAGGATTATAATCATATAAAGGTCATATGAGTTCCTAGAAGCAAGATATATAGGGCATAGCAGTTTCTCATATAAACACACTTATAGTTCATCACTTAAAAAATAACATAGCTTGTAATACTATCAATAAAACTTGAAGTGAAATGTGAAAATCGACAATATACATATACTATATACTTCACTTTCTTTTAAAACAATATACATATATCAATATCATATATACTCTATAAACAGCTCCCATTTTAATAACATGTTAAATATTAAAACAAAACAAATTTTAAAGCATTATTAAAATAAATTGTTAAAATTCTTTTCAAACTAATTAAAATGTGGGAAAACTCCTCAAATTTAAGAAATACTTTGAAACAAATATTTGGTTTTTAGTACTGTTTTCGTTAGGTACTGTGATATTGACTAAATTGAAAGTAATTAGTTAACATAAAAAAAGCTTTTTTTAAAACTTAACAAGTTACTAAGCCTCTGATTTCAAAGATTTCCAATTAATACAATTACAATTTGTAATTTAAACACTTTACAATTATACCTGCTTAAAAATTTTATAAAATCGAATTTTAAAATGGAGCGATGTCGTTACCATTAATAAATGATTGCAGGTCTTATATTTCTAGAAATTTAAGTGTTCTTTTTACACTTTTTAATAGCTAATTTTATGTACACTACAGCTACTTTAAAAACAAACAAAAGAATAAGAAATTCCAAATGGCTAATTATTTTAAATATATATTCCGCTTCTATAATATATATATCTTAAATTTCATCCGATCGTCTTGCCGATTGCTACAGTCCAATCAATAGCTGCCAAAATTTGGGGTTAGTGTAGCTTTCACTTTAAAAGTCAATTTTGGCCGATAGCTCACAACTTTTCTTCGCACTTGCGAGGTCCAGGCTAACATAGATACAAAAGAAAAAAAGATAAGTCTCTGATGCCATACTTTTCTAACAAAAAAACAACAACAACGATCCGACGCATAGAGCCGAATTTGGCAGTGGATTTCCGGACAGACAAACGGACATTTCCAGCATGTCGATACTTTCCATTTTTAAAAAAAAATTCTTTCGACTCTATATGGAAATTAGGCTATATTTTTTAAAACACGAATGATATGCTCAGTGGATGCTATTAAGAGCTTAAGTAACGTACCATAGCTACTACATCGCCTTGTTTTTAAAAAGTGTATTTCAATGGAACCAATTTCAGAATTACTGAAACCAGCAGATTGAACTTCCGATTAATTACTAATCAAATTTTAGAACATGCCTTTTATTTTTATAGCATTGTTTGGTGAACGATGTTTTCATCTCTTTATTTATTTAACACTTTAAAAATTATAAAAAAAATCGATTGTCGCTCTTCGAAACGTTTTTTAGTTTAACATTTACATCCATAAAAAAATTACACTTATGCCGAAAATCATAGATAAGAACATTTCTACTTCTACAGAGATTAAACGATATAGTAAAAATTAGGCTGATAAGAAAAGTAATTCAGTTTCTATGAATGTGTTTAAACCACACTGCTCAAAGCAATTAGGTGAGAGCATGGTTTATTCCTTTTCATCTTCAATGATTCTATTTGGAATAATCAGCTTGCGTTTTTTTAAAAGATAAGTTCGCACTTTTTCTAATAAGGTACAATTTCTTTTCGTATAGTTAGATGGAAGAATGTCTTTTAAAAATAATGTTTGTTTTATTAAATGAAAATATAAAAACATTATAAAATAAAATTCACTCTCCTAATTTCTAAATTCTTCTAATTCTTAAATTCTTCATGCTTGTATTTTAGATGTTTAAAAATTGATTTCAACTAATTTTAACAAATAAAGTTTTGAAAATATATTGTTATAATTTATCCAAAAGTTATGATTCCAATCCCCCCTTAAATTTTAGTTAAAAAATTAAGTTTTTTTTTCCTATTTTTTTTTCATTCTGGGTGCACAAAGAATCTATTTCTTTCACAAATTTATGAATTTCAGAATAAAAAGTTTTGACTGAAAGGGCAACAAAAGCATTCAAAGTGCTTCCCTAATTGTTTTGAGCAGTATAATTCAATAAGAGCTCTCAAAAGAATATTAATTAGAGAAATGTTACTTTTCCATAGACAATTTTAACTAAAGTATTTTTTTCTTTTTCCTTTAAAACTCAAATAAAGGAAAGTTAAAAAAAAAAAAAAATTTAGTGATTTTAAAAAGCGACGCCTTTTCTAATATCAATAAAATAAGGATGATTGGAAGACGGAAATTGAACTTTATTTAAATGAGATTCATGGAGGGGAAATAGGATCAGGAATCGCAATTTAAGAGAGATTAGGATGAATTGAAAGGGAAATGTTTTTTTAAAACTTTTCTAAGTAGCCGCGTAAAATAAATTTATGTGAAATTTAATATATATTTTTTCAGTTAAGGAAGTTTTTCAATCCGATGGAAAAGTTTTTTTTTTATTAAAAGTAACTATTCTTTAAATTGTTATTGGGTAATTAAATTGCTGATTTATACTTTTATGTATTTAATTTTAGATTGCATTTCTTAAATCATTAGATATTTATGAAATTCAGAGTAAACGAACGCAATATATAATTTAAAAAAAAAATGTCTTAAGGGCATGGAAACTAAATTAGGCTCAAGTATCGCAGAAAAAATTAACTTGAATATGTTGTTTATATTGCTTTCATCGCGTTGACGGCTAGCGACGAAATAATTATGCCACCAGGCTTAGCCATTCGATCATGACTAACCAAGTGAAGGTTGCAATATCTTCAAAATTGCGTGGAATGTGGTTTTTTTTAACTATCTCCCCCTTTAAAAAGTGAAATTATTTATCGGTAATAGCAACATACAACATTAAAACTATCCGATCACCTTCAAAATGTAATTAAAAACTTCCCTTAAAAGGAATAATTAGAATTAAAACGTCAATATTCATTAATATATGCTTTAATGTAAATGAAAATATACGTTTTTGTTTTAAATAAAAAAATAAAAGTCTTCATTTTATTTTAACGTTTCTAACAAAGAGTAGGTCACACAATTGTTGAAAAATTTATATTTTATAAATATATTTTGCCCTGTTTTTCGGGACTCTGAGGGACTTTAACAGAAAAATGTGTCGTTTTTAAGGGATATCCTGTATATGTGGGGACAGTGAGACAAAAAGCGGGACATAATGCTTTCACATTAGTTTATCCCCGAAACGAACGCGCGTTTTTTTTTCTTCTGCATGGCAACTTGCATCTAGTCGCGCATTTTGTATGTAAAGCTTGTATTTCGGGCATCAACAGTTGGAAACCTGATCAGGAAACTGAACGTGCTCGGCCAGCCTTAAGATCATGTTCATCACTGTTTCAATGTTCTATAAATTTTTAAAAACTGCAAGGTGGGAGGATGTTTCAGAATCGCAAGTGAGTGAAAACTATATTGAAATGGAAGCCGTAGCTGCTATGGAGATGCCTTTCTTTTATAGAAAGTAAATGTATGTTTCAGTATTTTATTCTAAAGAATAGAATGGTGCTTTGATGTTCGATGTAATATATGGGTTTCTAGTTAAAATAAACTATTTATAAATAAAAGAATATAATATTTATAAACTATTAAAAAATAAGTATTTAGAGTCAGCATAAGGTGTCCAATTAAAACGACATTAAGTAGTTATTTCTATTCTTTCAGCATAATTTCTTATCCACAATCTAATGTTTCGAGTCAAGTATTTAAAAAAAAAAAAAAAACCTAAATACTACTGAACATTTTAGAACTATTATTAATATTCAGACACTCTAGATGGCAGCACTAATTGTATAAAGTTTTATTCAACAAGTTGGAAAGAAACTAAAAAACTTAAGAGAACCTAACAGAGAAACTACTTCAAATATTTTTTTATTATTTTTTTATAAAATTGTTTGGGTATTTCAAAAAACGGTTAGAGTTAACAAAATTATTATGTGGAAAGAGTTCTTTTGTGTGCAATAAAGGATAAGAAGGAGTAAATAGTGTGGAGATATTTATATAAACTAAATCCTTTTTGCGTTAAAAGTATTCTATTTAAAAAAAAATTCGAAGAGTATAAGAAAAACTATTTCTATTCTCCCTCTTCCTTTAATGTTTGAAACGCAAAAGGCTATTTAACTCATGAAAATTTGTAATACTAAAGTAAATTCAACCACCTTATCCTATGGTTCGACACAACTTTAATCTATATATACAATTTATGTAGAACTGCATATACCTGTATGTTTGTCTCTCTGAAATCCATCTCGCCTGAATAGCAAAAACGTAGACGTTTGGGAAGGTGTTAAAATATACGCATTCTAAAACGGTGAAGTTATTTTGCTACGATTTTAAAAGTTTCCGCGTTTTTTAATTCGAAACTTCTAAATTTTTTTAAAAAATAAATTTAATACTTTTAAAATGTCAGTATATCACCCAAATACACTGCGATATAAGTGCTTGTTAAATCTGTGAAGTTCAAATCCCCATGCGTTTGCGTACGATGTTGCTCGAAGTTTCGTTGAGTTTCCGCACAGGTGTAGAACTTGTCACTTTTCCAGGTATCTAAATTATAAGGCATAATTGGCTGTGGGTATGGGTGTGTGGGTGTAATGTGGCCGTATGGCTTGAAATAGTCAGCTGGAAACGTTTATCTACCTATATTTCAAATTTCAGCTTATGAATATAGTTTCTAAGTATATGAATGTAGTTTTTTTTACCACACTGTTAAAAATAATAGTTCAAGGTTGAACCAAATTACGGTTCAAATTTGCTGCAACCATCATTTGGTATACTGTTGAACCATAAAACGGTATTTTCAAATTGCGTAACTATGGTGAGAGGTTGAACCATATACGGGATTTTCCCAACGCGTAACTATAGTAAAAGGTTGAACCATAAAAAGGGTCTCCCAACTGAGGATTTTTTCTCTATTTCCAATACATAGACCAGATTTATAGGATAATAGGCAGTAGATGGTATTCGAACCCCCGCACTCCAGAGAAAATTAAATCTCTAGTCTGATGCCATAACCACTCGGCCACGGACGGACAACAATTCTTATAAGCTGAAGCAATACTACTAATGTTGCCTACGCTTGAGTAAACAATCAAATTATCGGTTGTAGTTAGTAGAAGTTGAACCAATTTTTCGTGAAAGCAGGTCTATTCCCAGAATGTGATATTTGGTTGAACCATTTTATGGTGCATCTACAAGAAGTTCTTGATTTTTCACCAATATTTGGTTCAACGTTGAACTGAAATTTTTAACAGTGCAGAAGGACAATGCTTAAAATAATCGCAGTTATTAAACCTCTGTGTGAGTAACAGTTGAAATCATATCAAACTCAAAAATCTGATAAGCATTACAGTTTAATTAAAGCAAATTGTTAGGTATAATAACCCAAAAATCACTAGTAACGAATAAACCGTCCGGCCCTTATATTAAAAGAGTACCTTGTAGTTGTATCACTTTTGCCGAAATTGTGCGATGGCTTCGTTAAAAGGTAAGTTGTGCAAACACATTGCCATGAGTAGGAAGGATAATATAATTTGAGCCAAAACTGTGAACAGTTTTAAGGGAAAAAGAAAGTGCAAAATGTAATTACTACTCAAGATTTAATCGACTTTTATTCCCAAGACAATTTTAATATTACGAATGCGTGACGTAACTACAGAACCAAATCACATGCATATTCAAAGCTGATAATGTCATTACCTTACAAAACTTTATTAGCAGAAACACAGAGGAAAACTTTGATAAAATGAAAATGATCATTTCTGAGTTTGGGTCAATACTGAGGTACTGAAATGAGTAGTAAAACTCCAAACTTTTGTCAAATTTACTTTATTTCTACTAAATATTTTGAAAGTTACATATACTTTTCGGTGGTTTTAAAAGTAAGGCTACAAGTGTTAAAACGAGTATGCAAATTTAATGTATTGAACTTTCATTTTATGTTTTCGAATGGCCAATTAATCTGGTTAAATGGCATTTTAGAATGATTTTCAACCCAAATATTTTAGTTCTTGTAACATATTGTGTCATTTTTTCTTATGTGTAAATACTGTGTCAATTTCCCGTGTCTAAAAGGGAAAAAAATTGAGCTCTATTTACCACAAACTGCATTAAAATATTTCCCCCCCCTTTATGCACATGAAATTAACGAAAATGTTACATTCATTCATCTATTTATTGTGCATTTTTATTTCACAAGTTTAATATCAAGACTAATGAGACGATGTTGTGTATATAAATGTTTCTTTACAGTCCTGCACAAAAATTTAGACACAGACGCAATTCATGAAAAAATCGTCAATGTTACTATTTTTCTACTGGACTCAACAACACATGTCTTACAGCTATCCATTGCAGTCTTGGTTAGGTTAGGATTGAATTATCGTCGCACTAGAGCTACACGAGGGCTATTGGTGACGGGCGTCGTATTTTAGAACCACAGTCAAGTGACGAGCCGACACCTGAATAGGCACGCAACGCAACCATTGCAGTCTTGCATCTTTATGATGAGATAGCAAACTAGGTTGCGCTATAAGTTTGGATTTTATCAAGTAACCAGATTCATTGATTCACGCCTCCTGATTGTTTTTGGTAAAAATTAAGCCACAATTGAGATTTTAATTTGATTTGAAGAGCAATTTTTGTCTGAAGCCAATTTTCTTATTTGTCCGTCCTCTCGTTTTCTGGTGATTGGAGGTCTTCCAGACCGCGATTTTGGTGGATGTTGATCGCCACGTGCTGACACTCTATAAATACCTCGTTCCGAACGCTTGAATTTAGTAGAAATATCCGAAACAGATTTACCTCTGAATTTGAATGTCCAGTCCATATCCTTAAAATCTCTTCATACTAAAATTCAGTTGACTTCAGAATGGTTCTAAGCATTGAAAATTACCTTCAACCTTTTAAAGCAACTTAAAACCCCTCCCGCAATCACTTCCTGTATAGAATTTGCATAAAACGGAAACTTGTGTCTATACTTTTGTGGCAAGGAAAGTATGGACATTTTTAATTTGTTGATGGAAGTCAAATTTATTTATATTTTTTGTCAAAATTTTTTACCCTATTATTTTTCATGCTGTCTAAAGAATATATATTAAAAAAAATCTACTGAAAAATAGTAACATTGACGCTTTTTTCAAGAATTGCTTCTGTGTCTAAACTTTTGTGCAGGACTGTATCATTAATGACTGAGTGTCCGGGTAAGATGGAGTGGTATTTATATTATCATGCGCCACAAAATAAGGGTGGAAAATTTAAAATAGGCCCCAAAACAAACAACGAATTGATGATTGGGGTATTGTTTTAAAATTGCGACTCTGTATATCAAATATAAGGTTGTTTTTACAATCATATTGTTAGTTTTGCTAACGTGCTGTTACTAAAAACAGCCTTATATTTCGTAAGCAAAATGGCAATAGTAAAAAAGGTCTTAAATCGAATAATTGATTGTTGATTGAGGTCTTTTTCGAAATTATCTGAAAATCAAATTACAAGGTTGTTTTTACTAACATACTGGTTTACAAAATTTCTTGTTTTATGTAATAACCTTGTATCATACGCATATCCCAATAAGATTATTTAACAGCCGAATGAGTTCTATTTTACGAACTAGTTATAATAGTTCCCCCTAGTTCTCAAAAACTTACGTCTACTTAATGCATGCTTTGGCGACTGAGGAAATTACTAAGCGGCAGCCCCATACCTATCCAGATATGATTGTTCACTGAGCCGTCGGCAACTCCTCGGGGTAGACGCCCACGTATCCTAACCAACCAACCCGCTGATGGGATTATCTAAATCCTACTTTTCCCGTCTCTTCATGAATATGCAAATAAGTGAAAAAGACCTTTCGCTGGACGTCCTTTGGTTGACGACAAAAACCTGATCAGTAGAATTGCGATGGAGGAAGATGATAATGCAATCGATGGCGGGAATATATGAATAAATTCGAATTATAAGCACAGGACTTAAAGTGTGGGCATTCTTTTCTTGAGATGACTGCGTAAGGGGTTTTTCGGGAAAATCAAATATCTTATGGGATGATCGGAGAGAATTTTAATGTGTATGTTCTTTTTTTTTCGTGTGCTGTTATTCTTCGTAAGATTATCGGAGGAGAAGAATTGAAGGCTTATGGGAAAAGAAAATAACGCGGTTTTTGTAACTTGTGGAACTCCTGATAACTCACTTTCTATCTTGGAGAATTATTGAATATATTTTTCTTTCCGATGAGATGGGAGAGGTAATTTTTCATCTCACGCAAGAGTGACTCTCAGTTTAAATTTGGTTTGCAGATCGATCTTTTTTGGGACTGCTGAAATAATAGATAACAGTAGATAATCATTTGTTAGCTTTTTTTAAAAAACTACGATAGTTTGCTGAAAATATGAAATTTTTATTGTGGACGTTCTTTCAAATATGAGATTGGATAAATTAAATATTTTGATCTATGACGCGTAGAAATAATTAAATGCAGATGACACTATTATACCATAAGGAAATTTCAGGTACAAATACAAGAAAGCATACTTTTGTTTGAGTTTTTTTTTAATGTGTTGTTTATTTGGATGATACATTTTTAGAATAACTTCTTCATTTGAAACATTATTGTCCTTTGGAGAGTTTTTGCATGGTTTTTCCCGAGACTTTACTTATATTCGGGAAAATATATTAAACGCACCACACACCACTTAGTGCTTTATCGAGTGTGTAAAGGTTTTTTTGAGGTTAATAATTACTTTCCAAAGACGGCGTGTGAAGTAAATTTTTAGATATTTTATGTAAGAAAGATTACATTCCATACAAAACATTATTTAATCAAAACATGAAAGTGTCTTTATTAGTAAAAACGAAATGTTTTACTTAATAATGTTTTTATAGTAAATTAATTGCGATAAAAATGTCGAATTTTCTTTTGATTATTATTGAAATTAATAATTATATTGACTCCTAATTCGCAAAAGTTAAAGTTCTTTCAAAACTAGAGCTGAGTAACACCACACGACTTTCAATTAGCTTTCATTAAATCAATACAGTCATATAAAGAATATCATGCCCTATATGGTAAATTTATTAATTTAAAACCTGAAGAGATATATGGTAGCTGTCCTTTGCGCATGCGGTTTCTCAAAAACATTAGTATTACGACCTACAGCTTGTTCCTCTTTTCGTTTTTTTCAGTATTAATCTTAAAATCAAAAAGTTTTATCTCAGATACCCGATGCGCAATCGCGAATTGTCTGGAAAATCTTATTTATGACGTCGACCAGGTGCCAGAAACTTGTGTGCTAAATTTGAAGTCCGTAGCTCATTTAGTTCTAGCTTTAGAGCTGTTTCGAAAAGCACTTTTTTAGAAATCTGCACCCTACAACTTCATTTTGGATTTTTGACCCCATTGCAATACTTTTAATGTTTCACATTTCATATTGAGTAATTGGAATAAGAATATTTGTACTAATCATATCCATCTATATTTAATTCAACAACTTTTTCGTTATTTTAGGTTGGGACACAAAAACTGTCAATGATTAGAATTTCGAAGATTGTAAAAAATTACTTAAACTTCATAAACACTTACTAATACCCACTTATACTCTTGTATAACTATTTTGATTATTTTTCATAATTAATGCATTCAGAAAAAATTCTTATTTTTCGTAATAGTTAAACCACCTTAAATATTATTATTAGGGTAAATAAGAACCCTCCATTAAGTTTAATGGCTATAACACGAACCCGATTGCTGATACAACTTAAAACTAAGTTAATACATAAATATCCTTTTCAAGCGATAGCTGGGAATACAGTATCCGATAAGAGAGTAAACAACATTTTCCTTCGGAGCAGTTAATTAATTTGCAAGATTGAGTGCGACAGAAAATGCTTAAGGCCTGCAATTCTTTTCACGCCGTTATAGTGCTTGAAATGTTTATAGAAAGTTAAGTAAATCGCAGCGAGGGGTTTATTCAATAATCGATAAAATTAAAACGGCTAAAATCTATTTATAGAATTGTTATACTTTCACATTAAGGGTAATAGTTTGAAGTATCGATAACAAAATTTTCTTCTGTATTTTTCTTTTAGATTTAATCTGTTACATACGATGTTTGAGTAGTAAATTAAAACAGTGTGTGCGATTGGAATAAAAGAATTTACGTTCATAAATTTATATATCTATGTTAATTTGTAATTTCCTGTGCACATTTTATTCATTAATACAATTATTCAAGGTTGGAGGAGACACTGATATAATTCAATTATTCAAAGGGTGACACTGATGATAATAAATGACATGGCGTAAGCCATATTTATATGCTGATTGTGAAAGCGAATAAAAAGCATCAAGTGTTTTTCAAACAAAGTAACAGATACACAAAATAAGGTTGGAAACCTTTTTAAGTTAATTTGATTAAAAATCATATTGATTTTAGTTATATATCTTTATACTGACTCTAGCCTTTTATTTTTTATTTCTTTAATGATGTCTATATATGTCTCTTTACCAGAACAAACACACGTATAGTGTTTACTAAGAATTGCTTTTTAAAAAATAAAAATTTATAATGCAGTATTAAGGTGTTAATTCTATCATTGTAACAATATCGATGTCTTTGTATAGTGCATGTTTTTCAAAACTGTATAGGCAAATACTTCATACAAAGTCTAAAAACATACAGTTTAAAAGTTTTCAACAAAACTAAGAATGTGTAACACTAATCTCCTTTTAATTGACTCTCAATAAATCAATATACATTTAAAGAGTATACCCTATAAGATAAATTCAATGACTTCATAATCTGAAAAGTTTTAAGCCAGCTGCCATTTGCTATTGTCCGTTTTCTCAAAAATCTTACTATGACGCCCGATAGGCAAAAGCAACTTGTGTACCGAATTTGAAGTCGGTAGATTTTTTTTTTAGTTCGAGTGTTTTGTAGAATAGTTTTACAGTCAGAAAGACAGACTGACAGGCGGATCAATGTTGAAACGCCACTTTTTTAAATCAGAAACTTCCAAAACGTGTGGAAAACTTAGCATCTTAAGAATTTATTTTAAACGTTTTCGTTGGTTGCATTATCGGTTGATTTTATTCATATAACTATCACGCAATCTTTGAATCAATCTTTCTCAATAGAAAGGTAATAAATAAATGCTTACGTCTGAAACGAACTTGAATTTTTTTTGATCTAAGTTTTTCTTTTACAACCAGTAATTGTTTTAACGTATTATTTTGTTGAATACGTCATTGAAGTTTTGCTTTTATTATTTATTTGAGATAGATGGCGGATGTAAGATAAAGTTTTTAATTTTTTATTAAATTTTTATTTACCTTTTAAGAAACTACTAATAAGTGATTATGTATTTACCTATATAAAACAAATAAAACTATATCAATTCATAGAAAATAAAAATGACGTAGCTTTTGTATTTACAGAAGTGAAAGTGCACAAAATTAAGTTTAAACAAAGCAAAATTGTAAAAACATAAAGCCATATTTCAAAACAGATTGAATTGCACGATTCAAAACGATTATATCGTCAGCAGATTTGTATTAAGCTATAAAATCGCTTTTGTATCTGAATCGTTGAATGTAAAAATTATTACATCCACAGATAGATGTCCTAGAACACTTTTTTTATTTTATTAAAACGTGAAGAAGTTAAAGGAAATTTTAAAATGGGTTTGACTCCTTTTTCACGAATAGCTAATCATATACCATCAAATGAAGCATCTGATACTTTTTTCTGATTCATTATTGTTTTTCATTAATGTTTTTTTAAAAGAGATAATTATGTTAATTTGACATTTCCTTATATTTTAATAACGAGCTCTGCTCGGAGAAATTTTCAGAAAAAAGCTATCAAAATTAAAAAAATTTATTAAATTAGAAAATTTATTGGTAAAAAGGTTAAATTTAAATTTGTGAATTAAAAAAGACATTAAGAAAAAAAAAAATCCCCAGTCCCCCCCCCCAAAAAATTTTCCCCTCAAATTTAAGGTGACCCCCCCCCCGTGAATTTTTTTTCACAATTTTTTTCCCCTTCACAAATAAACAAAGTTTTTAAAAACAAATTTTAAAGCATAATTTAGTCCCGGACCAATAACACATGCAAACAATAAACCATACAATAACAATTTGTTGATTACCATAAGTGCTCCAGGCACAATTTTCAAAGAAACACACAATTTTAAAAGAACAATCATTCATTTTTATTTTTTTAAAAAAATTTAAAGAAAAATTTTATTTATTATTCTCGTTTTTAAAAAATTTTTACGGTCTTTTACAAAAATTTAGTTTGTTCACCGGTCTTTTACAAAAAGTGGACTTTACAAAAAAAAGCGCACCATTTTCCAAAAAAGTTAAAGTTTGGAAAGGGAAAAATCTATAAAAAGTAAAGTTAAAAAATAATTAAAAATGAAAAAAAATTGAAAAGTAAAAAAAAAGTTTAAAAAGCATTTGAAATGTCATTCAATGTACAAAAATAATAAATTTCATACTTCATTCAACTCGATAGGTATAGCAACCATATGTAAAAAATTTCGCCAAAAAAAAAAATCGTGAACAGAAAAAAAAAAAAAAAAAATCTGAAAAAATATTGAAAAAAAAATAATTGAAATTTTAATTAAATAAAAAAAATAAAGTTTAACTAAAAAATTAATTTAAATTTGAAAATAAAATTAAAAAATTAAAACTAAACATTTAAATTAAAAACTTAATTATAGGCTTTATTTTTGAGCAAATGAAATAGCTTATTATTGGAAATATAATGAATGATTGAATATCAATTTGTAATGAAGTTGGAAAACTCTCTATCTGTAACCCTTTCAAAAATCGATTCAACGTTCATCGTAACCCGCTTCAAAAAGTTGTTCCAGTTTACCGGAGTTTATTTTTTAAATTAGATTTTTCGACTTGGGTCCAATTTATCTTACGACTTGGGTCCAACTCTCGTATTTATAGTATAAATAGGTATCGAAGATTAACTTCGAAGCGAAAAATTTTATCAAAATAATCAAAACAAATTAAATTTTCAAATGTAATTTATCAATTTAATTTAACCAAAAGAAAAATAAAAAAAAAATAAGTGTAAAATAAAAAATTAAACAAAATCAAAAAGTTAATTCAAACTTTTTTTTTGGGTAATTTTTTTTCACATTTTTTTTTTTTTTTTTTTTTTAACACACATTTTAATACTCACACATAAGACACAGTGGTAAAGCCTCACTCCAACCCGCAGTGGCTCCAGCAAACCAGTGGCTCACTCCACCAATTTAACCATTGATCCTAAAAGCTTCTAAAAATTTTGAAAAAAAAACTTTGCGTAAAAAAAAAAAAACGTTCATTATTTTATTAATTTAAAAAATTTTTTTTTTTTTTTTTTTTTACACTTTTTTGGGGACTTTGCGGACAGCGGGAAGAAAGGTCACAAAAAGCGGGAAAAATGGGGGATTGTACACAAAAAAGAAAGTGTAAATTGAGTAAAAAAAGGAACAAAAAGGAAAAAAAAAAAAAAATTGAAAAAAAATTGAAAAATGTAGAAAATGAATAAAAACAAAAAAAAAAAAATAAAAAAACATTAAATTTCATCTTTCAAACTATTTTCAACTCATTCAAATATTGCATCAATACGTTAAATTTTCAAAATTCGCCAAATCGCCAAAAATCCAGATGCCGAGAAAAAAATAAAATCTGATGAACTGAAAAAAAAAAAAAAAATTATTAAAAAAAATTAAAAAAAAAAAAAAAACAAATAAAGTTGAAATTATTTTTTTTTTGAAAAAAAAAAAAATCTTAAAAAAAAAAAATCTAAGTAGTTAGCTTTAGCAGAAGCATCAGGAAGCCTACGGCGACGGCGAACTATACGGAAAAATAACCTATAACTCCGAACTGCTTGCTGCTCAAAACTGCCGCTCAAAAATCGTCCAAATTCGTCGTCGTCCAAAAGACCCACCCCATTACCCCCCGTTTTTTTATTTTTTTACCAATTCCTTTAATTTTGGTACCAAAATTCCGTAGTATATTATATAGTATTAGTTTGGAAAGGGAAAAGGAACTATTAAATACAAAGGTAAAGTAAAAAGGTAAAGAATGAAAAAAATGAAATGGAAATGTAATTGAAATTTATTTGAAAAAAAAGCGAAAAATTCGAAAAAATGTGGTAATTTTTCATTTTCATCATTCATTCAACTTCTAGGTATAGCAATAGCAAACGTTAAATCATCAACAAAGATCGCCAAAATCGAGAATGACAAGAATAGAATTGAAATTGCTGATTGGAACTAAAAAAAAAAATATCATGTTTACCATTTCTTAAAAAACATAAAGTTTAAAAGAAGGTTGAATTTAATTAAAATTGAAAAAAAAAAAAAAAATCTTAAACTAAACATTATTAATTAAGCAGAGGCTTAGCTTTAGCAGGATGGGCATCACGAAAGTAGCCCATATGGCGATAAAGAATGAAAAAAAATATATCTATCTGTACTCCGAAACTGCTTGACCGTAGCGCTTCAAAAACCTGCCAATCGTCGTCGTCGTGGCCAAAAAAACCCCCCCCCTAAAGTTTACCGGAGTTTATTAATTCTGGGGCGATTTTCGACTTGGGTCCAATTCCTCGTATTATAGTATAAGATATATTAGCAATGCACTTTTAACACAATGGTGGAAAAATTAGTTGCCTTTATTTAAGAAATTAAACATATTGATTAATTACTTCGAAATTAGGCGTTTAAAAATATACTCTAAAAACGGTATTTTCAAATCCCAGTAAACAATTTTCAAATCTGAGTAAAAA
The DNA here is from genome assembly GCA_023701765.1 of Hylyphantes graminicola. Classification (NCBI taxonomy): domain Eukaryota; kingdom Metazoa; phylum Arthropoda; class Arachnida; order Araneae; family Linyphiidae; genus Hylyphantes; species Hylyphantes graminicola. Next base: position 24,704,174 of record CM043111.1, read on the forward strand.
ATTCTCAAATCTGAGTATTTTGCATAGTCACAATGGCTCCGAGTAAATATTACTCAAGTGTGAAAATTGCACATACTTATTTGTGAAACTATGCTTATACTTAAGAATGAAACACCTGGCGCCCATTTTAATCACAATGAGTTGAAATTGTGCTTATTTTTGAGCATGTCCTTCTTTCAAAATGGAGTTCGTCTTAGTTTCAAAATTTAGAATATGCTTTGTTTAAGATTTGAGTATCGCTGCAGTTTGTCTGCTTTTTTTTTCACAAACAGGTCTTTTTACATGTATTTATTTATACACGTGCACATGCAATTTATAGGATGACTGGTAGTATGTAAAATACGAACCTCCTCTCTCAAGAGAAGACAGCTAAGAAGACACCACCAAGTAGTATGATGGCGGGTAGTATGGCCGACAACCAGTCGGCCAACTACTACTACTAATTTTTATTGCACAAAAAATAATATACATTGATTGAGGGAAAAACAAATACAAAAGCCATAAACAGTGAACAGAACACCAAGGGTCACAAGGACCATATTGGCGAGCATAAAAAAGTATATGCAGTAAATTTAAAAACACACACACACACAAAATAATAAATACAAGTAAAAATATTTTTATGTAAATAATATTTATGTAAAAATATTTTTTTATGTAATGAATATTATGTAAATATAGTTTTTTTATGTAATGAATATTTATGTAAAAATATTTTTATGTACAAAATATTTTTATGAATGAGTATCGTCATGAATCGTATTTCACTCAACAAATAAGAAGTATTTTTGTTTGAAACTGAGTATGTTTGATATTTTGAGATTAAAGCATTGGATTGTCATATTCAAAAGAAAATGTTTCACTTGAAAATGAAAACAAAAAAAAAAAATGAATCGGATTTGAAAATGTAATTTTTCTCATTGTTAAGAGAACAAATGAAATTTATGCCTAACACTTTAAAACAAATGGCAGGTACTCATACTCTATAATAGCAATAAATCATATTTCATGACTTCAATCCAGCAAATATATAAAAACATGTCAATTGCAACCACGCCGTCAAAACTTTTATTGTAGAGCGTGTGTTGTTTGACCTAAAGGCGTTTCGTTGAAAACGGTATAAGTCCAATGGCAAAATCTTTGATACATGTGTGGTTTTTGTGGGAGTTCTACGCTTTTTAATACACAAAAGGTAACGCTGGATACACTCTTTTGAAGGGCTTAAAACATCGATGTCAGAAGAGGTATGAGAGGGCGAAGACTGTAATGCTGAGTTGTTAGGATATAACCACTTTTCCTTAAAATTCACATTTATACTTTTCTTTACAACTTGAGTAGTGAAAATTAAAACGTATTCTGAAAATGGATGGTCAATACCATAATAATAATAATACATTAGCTTTCGAAATTGCAACCTCTGCCATCGTTTGACATGTGAGCATTTCCCATTAGATATGAGAAGTGATGTAACAGCTTACAACAAAATGAGACAAATTTGAAGTCAAAGTAACTTCAGGTTATTTAACTATTGATTTTAAAGTTTTAACTACCCAAATATATTCTGAAGAGGGTGACTCTATTTTTAAACTTAACTAAATGACAGGATGATATTTTCATTCAAAAGAAGTTTTATTTTACTTTTATGACGATTCTCATACCTTGTGAAAATGTTTTTATGACAAAGTAGTACTTTTGTAGAGGTTGCGATATCAAAACAAATGCATTAGCTCTATAGGACAGAACAACATTTCTCTAAAAATTTAAAAGTTTGTCTCGTGTAATGGCCCAGACATAAGACATAAATAAAAAATGTTTTTTTTGAGTCTTGTGGAATCCTGTCAAACCTAAAATAACAACTTCTACTTAAAAAGAACTCTAACATACCATCACAGTGTGATGGTTTAAGTTCTGCTATTACAATGTGCTGTAAATTTACATATGATTTAAAATTTATTGTGTGGTACTGGAGGGAACGTTTGCTTTACCCTTAGTGATTGGATGATCACAGCTTGTCTGCTTGAACAATATTGAACTAAGTTATTCATGAGAATTTGTACATCAAGAAAACCTGAATTTGCTAAAAAACAAACTACATCATAACACTGTGATGTACAAAACAGCAGCAAAATGTGCTGTAATTATTATTAATTATTATTTTTTTACAGTTTTATTTTGTGAATTTGTACTTCAAGAAAACCTCCATTTGCTATAAAAAAAGCACCATGACACTGTAATGTAAAAAATAACAGCAAAATGTGCTGTAAATATTTTTTTACAGTTTTATTTTGTGAATTTGTGTGTCTAGAAAAACAAGCACCATAACACTGTGATGTAAAAAAATAGCAGCAAAATGTGCTGTAATTTATAATTTTGTCACAGTTTTTTAAATGAGATTAGAGTTGTACCACTAATCAAACAAGGCGTTCACCGAGCACCAGAAGTGGCCGAGGGTCGTCTCAGGCTCAACCTCTCCCCAGAGATAGAGACACCGAGGCGAGATTAAAGAAAGAAAGTATCAGCGAGTAGCGATAAGTCTTAAACGTGATTCCGAACTGTGAAAAGATACCGAGGAGAACCCGGTCGAACGAATGTTCCGTTCATTGTCGCCCTGGGAAATCTCTGTCTGGAACTTTCCGGAGAAGCAATAAACGGACGGACGACGATAAACGATCGGCTTAATCGACCATCATATTCGCAAGCTATTCTACCGTGGGAGGGTAAACTGCAGTAACCACGATAATGAATTGGACCGTTTTCGCCCTGAAATAATTAGATTGTTCCATCGGTTTTCTTATAGGTCAGAGAAGTTAAGTGTTTGCAACAATGGTATAAGTCATTGGGATTGTTGCCGCAGTTTATCTGCTCACGTCAGTATTGCTTCAGAGATTTTAGACACTTCAAACCGGATGCCTGGTTTTCTTGAACTATTTTTTTTAGGAAGATGTAGCAGACAAAATTTAAGTGATTAGGAAAACGTTTTCAACTTGAGACTTAGTATTTTAGATTTTTCAATAACTTAATGTTTGAATACACACACTACACACAAATGAATGAAGCCAATTTATTTTTAGTCGCCATGCAATTACTGGGGAACCAAATTACCCACTTGATGATGACTTAAGAACGAACAGATTTTAAAATTATCGTTTTGTTAAATTTTGTTTTAAGAAATGTTTTGTATTAATTCGAAATGCAACTTTTTTGATGCATTTAATTTATAGCTACTTATCTGAAGTTAAAATGTTTCATCATAAGAATTGAAAAGTTTAGTGGTAGAACGTGATAAGTGACGAAAAGGTGAAAACGAGAAAATGAGCTTTGAAGTTTTTAGTTTGCACTCAAATCTGTTGAAAATGGCACTTGCAAACCGTAAAAACTGTACTAAACTTAAAGTAAATGAAAAGGGGGAAACTTTTTATCATTAAAGAAGTTAGTAATATGTTCATTTACACAAAATTCTTATTTTTTTTCAAAAACTTCACTTAGAACGTTCTTCCACTAAGCTCTTCAAATCGTTCGCTCCTTCAATCGTTTTGATGTTATAGTGTTAAGAATGGGCACTCTTCAGTATTAAAATCAATGACGTCGTTGTGATAGAAAATTTGTACCGAGTGGTAAGATTGCAATGATTACTGAGCTGGCTCGATCTATTTCAACGTCACTATGAATAACGAATGTGATCAATATGTGGTACTCTTCTAATAGCACTTGTAGTTTTATTGTTTCTTGTGTATAGAAGATAATACTTGGATTGAACTATTTTTGTCTTGTGGCTAGAATTTTTGCCCGTTGACTGCCTCTTGAGAATTCACACATTTAAATCTATTATAATTTTTTTTAGAAAACTTAATTTTTTAATCAGTACAGTAATAATATTCGTTAAAAGTATTGTCGTAAAAATTGTGCAGAAAATTAACTTCCAATGGTATTTAAAGGGACCTCCAAATTTTGTTTATATATTTTAATTTCAATACTGTAAGCTCTATACATTCTTATTATGCAAGTCAAAAACTAGAATCAACTCTTACAGATTCGTATTAGGAAAAAAAATAGAAAATATCATTTATATGAACTGCTATATTTAGCCGTTGGTTTTAGTTTTAACAGTTGTGTGCCTCTTCAGCATTTATAAATTTGACGCTATTTTAAATTGTAAATAAAATAAACCTTTATTTTTATGAAAACAATATTGATATTTGATCAACTATTTGCTTAAATTTTTTCATAAAATAAAACTACTACCAATGTATTTATAGGAACCTCCAAATTTTGTTTCAATTTTTTTAAAATCCCAAATGCACTGAAAAAAAAATCTTGCTATATTACAGAAAATTTCTGGTAGTAAAGTTGTCAGAAATATCAACAAGGAAAATGGACAAGGAAAAAATGTCCTGACAAAACTTTCCCTCGGCAGAGCAATACAAAAAATATTCGTCCCTAACATATTTTTTCTGTATTGCTGTTAAAAAAAAAAGGAGAAAACGTCAAGCCATAACCTGTAAACAGAGCCAGGCAATATGACACCTACACCACCGCGGCCATGGAAGTAGTTTTTATACATAAATTTTCTTTCGTAACCACGTTTTTTTCGTAATAATCGTTTTTTAGCCGGCCCACTGGCGCAATGGTTAACGTGTTAGCTCTTGGAGCTGGTGGGCTCGGGTTCGAGTCCCGGTCATGGCATGGATGTTTGTGTCCGCCAATAAATGTTGTTATGTGTCTAAGTGTTTGTGTCGTCTCTTTCTTTGTGTGTCTCTTGTGATTGTGTCATTTCTGGGGTTCAATACAATAGACTTAAGGTCGCAGTGTTCGGCGAACTTGCCCCCCACCAAGATAGTCATAAAGTCATTCGTAATCACACACATTTAATCAACAACAACACGATAGAAAAAATATCTGTTTTCAACAGGTGCAATCTGTACCAGTGCATATTTTTTTGTTTACAGATTAAAAGAAGAGAGGGAAGGGAGGGAAAAAGGAGAATAAAGGGAGGGAAGAACGAACTATAGATGTAATTTTACAGAAAACTGCGGTGAATTGGGAAAACGGAAATTTTCCGTAGAAAAAAACAGAGAAATATTCTGTTTTCTAACAGATTTCTTTACAGTGCGTGTAAGATCTAGGCATTTTTATTGTATATGCAAACATTCGAAACAACTCTTATAGATTCGTACTACGAACATGGTAGTAAGTACTTACTATAGGAACTGTGATTTAGCCTATTGTACCAAAACCAAATATGTCTGAGAGCATCATTTGTGTTGTAAAATTACAGGATTTGTTTTCACTGTAGGAACTACTCTAACAGATTTATGCAAAGAAAGCAGAAACAAATATTATTTATAGTAACTAATATTGAGCCCACTATTTACCGTATTAAAATGTGTCTCGGTGTCGTATCTGAAGATACTTGAAACATTATTTATTTATAGCTCTTTTGTGAAATCAACAAAAATTTCCATAGATTAATTCAGATCATGATTTTTTTCAGTATAGCTGATTTGTAACTTTCTCTGAAAATAAAGAGTATAATTCAAATAAAATAAACTTTTTGCTGGATCCAGACAATAGCTGAAGCTATCATTGAATTTGAATTAATTCCTTACACAATTTCATCAGAATTTACAGGAATATTTCTCAACTCTATGATTTTCTGGCTTAGAGAGAATAAATCTCGATTTGTTAATGCAAGGAATTTTGTATTCTTTAAAACTTTATACAGTTCTTGTTCATTGAACTACGCATAAGTTGTCTGAAATTAAAAGTATCTCACATTCTCCGCTTACTTTTCGACATAAGCTCTCGCTATTCTTTTTGAAAAAGGACATGCTACGTTAAGTAATAATTTTGAAAATGTATATAATCAGATTGCAGAAACCAAAAGGTTGCAGAAATGCCGAATTCATAATCTTGTTAGAAGTTTTAATCCATGAATTTCTTAATTTATCTAATAAGAATTTAATAAAATTTTGGTTTCATTATTCAAATTATAATACTATTCACGAACAGGATCTTTCAAATTATATGTTATTATGTTATAACTAAAGGAATTTTGCATATTTTTAGAATTGCTTGTTAATGAGATTTTAATATTTCAAATCATTAAAAAGCATTTATATTAAAATTTAGGGTTTAAATTGAATAATAACCTTTTTTTATTCAAATATGCTTCATAAAGAGACCGGAAAAGTAATGATTAAATTTGTTGAAACATTGAAACCTTTCAATATGTAATTAATAACCAACCTTTATTTGTGTATTTTATAATATTTCTAATATCTTACGAGTATACCTAAAGAAGATCTTCACCGAAACGAAAAAATTATTAAATTAAATATGTTTAATCTTTAACAGCATATATATGCTTGTTACACTATACAAACAAAATTTTTCAATTATAACGATGAGTTCTTAAAAGTAGTAAAAATCAATAGATTTTGACCTTTTAAGAACGTTGAAATTATAAAACGGGCTTAACTTTCATTTCTTTTAATAATTGCTTGTAAGTTTTTGAAATAATTTGTTTTTGTTATTGTATCCGTTGATTAATTTAATTCTTGTGCAGCAAAAACAAACAATAGAAAATATAAAATAATCAAAACAATTTTTAAGCAAGTAACAAAAAACTCTAATTTAATATTATTTTGTCAAAATTAATTTTAATCAAAAAAACCTTTCGATCTCTTAACTTTAAAGGTAAATAAAAATGTTTCTTTGGAAAGGGTGGAACTTAAATGCAAATGTAAAAATGGAAAGGGTGTGTAGTCTTATGTAACAATTTAAATTTCTGAAGTAAATTGTGTTTAAAAAATGTCATTTAAGAGATAACGATAGAAAAATTAACTTCTAAACGAAACTAATAACTAAAATTTCTTTTAAACGAATACTAATTCAATTAAAACTTTATGAAATATTAGAAAAAGTGTATTTTCCAGTATACAACATTTTATAATTTTTCAAATAAGTAGAAAGTGCCACTTCTTTTTGAAGATGTAAGAGTTAAAATAGCAAACCAGAAGAATTTATACACTATAGAATCTTTTTATATGCACTGAAAACAAGTACGTACTTTACATATTTTCTTTCAAGTAAACTTAGATTTAAGCTTTGATATTTTATTTTAAAGTTATTTATTTTTTTCACTTTGATAAGATGCAAGGAAATACAAATATTGATGAAACAGTTAGTAGATGTATTTGACTGTAGATGTTTCAATACTTTCTTACTCAAGAACATATTTCATAGTTTTATACATATTACATAACTTTGTTACTTCAAAGTCTTTAAAACTCTAGTTTAAAATGAATTTTTCATATCTTAATCGTTGGACACCTTTAAATGCTTTTGAGCTCGAATTAAAATACACGTAAGAAAATAATATATGGTTAGTTTTGCAGTTTTATTTTGGAATTATTATCTTTCATATTTTATTTGTATTAAAAACAAATAGTTTAGAAAAATAAGCTGAAATCAAGTTTTTATATTAGGAAGCGATATTTTTGTGATAGAAATATGGTAGAGCTGGGAAAGTTTTCATTGTCTTTTTCCTTTTGTTTATGTATTTTTTTACTTTTATTTGTTTTGAATAAAACATTATATCATTTTGCCTTCCTTACATTTTATCCAAAAAACTAACACGACTACGTTGCTTAAAAGTAATATAGAAATTATTGGTTTGACAACAAGTGATTAAATGCGAACATTGTTGAGCTGAATCACAAATTCACTTATTAGCACAAAATCACTAAAATGTATTTTCAAAACATAATTATATGCAAATTAACTTTAAATAATAACCATATAACACATGGAAAACTTCTTCTCATAGGGAAACTAGCCCTGGTCTTCCCTATAACAAAACAACTGCTGCTATTCAAATTTATTACTAACTACGCTAAATTAATTACCAAATATAATGTATTTTGATAGTGATTTACAAGAAATCACTAATATGCCTTCAAAAACATAATTATGTTCAGGCTATCTTACCAGAATAAGTATAAAGCGATATACTTATAAACGTGACTAGAGTATTATTATATTTCCTTAAGTACTCTACATAAACTTGTTCTAAGATTAACCAAAGGAATATAGCAACTAAACGAGTGGCAAAGAGCTTAGTGGCTGAATGGTGTTTGTAAGTTATATGGTGGCATGAAGCTGATGGAATAAAAAGGTATTGAATTCGGATTATGGCATCAAGAGCAGAAATATAATTGAAACCCGAATTAATTCATACATAAAGCATGCTTTGTTGAGGTATATTTTATTTAATAAACGTTGTTAAGGTTAGATAGCAGAATTGATTTTACTGGTAACAAATAGCGTTATTTAAAAAATAAGGCTTACACTATCGTGACGACTAATTTCCTTCGTGAAACTGCAGAATAACTCCAGAAATATGAATCTTTTGGGTTCAGTTCCAACTGTGAAAATTAAAAAAAGAATAAATTTTTTAATACCAAATAGGGAATATTTTAATAAATAATCGTATGTACTTAAAAAATAAAAGGAAAATCTATATCTTTAAAAGAAAATATACATTTAACACAAATACTCAATTAGAAAACCTGTATTTAGAATATTTAATAATTATACGCAAAACATTTTCATCTGAGTGATTTAAAGACACTTCTTTCATTGTTCTAAATTTTTTATTTTTAGCTTATTCCCCAAAGATTTGATAGATAAAAAATTAGTTTGATTTTTGCTTGTAAAAATAAATTCATCACACATACCAAGTTACTTTGGGAATTCATAGATTGGTATGCTTTGGTTCTTTAACAAATGCAAAAAATATTCTGATTAATTAGTTCTCTTTTATTGGTGTAGTAGACTTATTAAATTATATATTCAAACATTTGTTCACCAGCTATTTTATGGTCAGGCGGAGAAAGTATAATTAGTGTTAGATTATGCATTAACTAAATTATTTAATGTATTATAGAGTTTCAGTTTGGATAATTTTTAATAAATAGGACGCTGAATATTTTTGAAGACTTCGGAATATTGATATCAGTTTAAAGCAAAATATTTAAGTATTTAATGGGTAGATCTTTATTCATTGAATTTCTTCATGAAACCGCAAGGAGGAAATATAAAGATTTATTTAAATATTTGAAAAATTGGTTAACTACTTACATGAAATAATTTGAATTTTTACTTTCAATTAACTATTATAAAATATTAGGTAATAGAAGTATTGAAATGGTTCGAAAATTCAAAATGGAGGTGTAGTGTTTCCTACACGTTTTAAAGGGTATTGATTAAAAAAATGTTCTGTCTGTTTATGTGTCTCGTCCAATCTCATTGATCAGTCTCAGCAGTCCTAGTTACTGCTAGACGTTAAATAAGGTTTTGGAGAAAATAGCGGAGCATGCGGTAGCGCAATGGAACTTTTAAGGTTTCATAGTTACTGAAAGTACCTTATATATTATACATAAATGCATAAATTTATTGGATGTTCTGTATTTCTAGGTGTAAAGTCGCGTGATGTTACACCTTGTTTAAAATTAATAAATTGTTGGACAATCGTTCAAACATTTAAAAGCAGTATCTTGGGGCACGCGAAAATTTATTGCCAATTTCAGAATACTAAAAGTATATTTGTTGTGCTATAAATTAAGTAATCTAAAACAGACGATATTGGGGCTGTAGGGGAGCCTAGTGGTCAGATCTCGGGCTCGAGATAGAAGGTTGAGAGTTTCGAGACCCGGTGCCACTAAAGTACTAAGTATATGCGGAATACGTGCTCGTAAAATCTGTAAGAATACTAAAGTATTGTGTGCTTTAAATTAAGTTATCTAAACTGACGGTTATTGGTTTCTTTTGAAAGCTTAAATATTTAAAATCGCCATAACCACTGAACTTTAAATTTAACGGTCCATTTAACTGGTCGTTGTTGCGTGTATATTTCAATATCCGAACTTCAATAATGCTATAATTTAACACTCACTAGGTCAATTAAAATATGGAACTTATTCATGACATTAAATGCATCAATATCTCAACATTAACATTAGACGCATCTGAATCGTCATCGCTTTGCACTGTGCTTTCACAGTTCATTAGAAGTAGTAGGCAACTAGCTGCAGATTTCCAATTCGATACTACCCAGTTCTCAAGGGGTAGGTCATTAATGTTTCTGATATGTTAATCTATGTTGTCAGAATCATTTCGCGGGATTTAGTAGATATTCTGGAACCGGAGTGATATCGATTACATCCTGAAATTAATTCTAAACGGAGAGATTAGCCTAAAGTTTTCGAAGGTTGTGAGTTAGAAAGAGACTACTTACCATCTGGTATAGATTATGGTGCTTAATTTGGCCGTCATGAAATGCGACATAATCTTTAACGGAAGCCAAATATCTTTTCCAAAATCTTGATAATCCCGTTAGAATGAAATGGATTTATAAAGCTTTTATGGTATTGTACTATGTATGCTTATGTGGTAAAATTTTTCTTAGATATTCTATTTTAATGTATTCAAATTTTATAGGAAAAGTGCAAATGCGCAAACATGAGAAAAATGTAGAAACTGAGGTATTTCTACTGCAAAGAACTTTACCCAAGTCTGATTGTCTTAAACAGTCCTTCTATACGATATTTGTTACGTTATAAAGCATGATATCAGTAAAGAGTGTGGTATGTTTAGTCCAATTTATCTAATTGGTAATTAAATCCACTTAGATAAGTAAATTATAAAGATTATGGATAGATAAGTAATTAGCATTTCGATTATGATTTGAAAGTGGTAAGGTCCAAACGGTAACTTGGAAACATGCAGATACATGGAACATGCTATGTGAAAATATCTGCATTGCCTCTTACACGCATACATTCTACCTACGTGTACATGCCAGACTAATTCTAAGCGGTTCTGTTCAATCTGTCAAACCAAACTACGTCCGTCAGAAACCACTGGTTCTTTTGAAAGAGTAGGACGCAGTGCATGATTAAAACTGTAACATTTGTCAGTAATAAAAGATAATATATTGTTTACAGTTTCACAATATTGCATCAGCGTTATCTTTTCACACTTTAATTTTCTGTCATTTTTGTGTTCTTTGCATCACTCTCACTTTTTCAAAAATGTAAAAAAGAATAAAATTTGTAATTTTTTGTTGTTGTATGAACCAAGTTTTAGGCATTTGACTTAAAACACTTATTTTTAACATTATAAGGACTTTTTTTAAAACATTTCCACTATAAAATAGTTATTTATAGCATTTTTACAACCTAAAAACAAACTTTTACTTTGCTTCACCTACTTTATAATTTTACATAAGTATTATAGCACTTTATTAAATCTGTATAACTTAATTGCCTGAAGATATATTTTGTGAAATAACTTGCTGCGAAGCGATTAGTTCCTTACAAGTGGGAACATATTATCAAAATTACATAATTCAAAAAAAAAAAAAAATTAAAAAATAAATATGTTTAAAATAATTTTTAATTGTGAAGGTGACTTTGAATCAAAATTTTTATTTTCATGATATTTTTGCTCTCGAATTATTAACAAAAAAAAATTACTGACGGTTTTTGGAAGAAAAAGCTTCGAATAACTCCCTTTTTGATTAAGTGTTAAAAACGAGTAAGATAATTTATTGCTATTAAATAAAAAACTTCAAATTTCAGTATTTCGTTTTAATTTCATGCTGTAATATTGCATACTAAATAATCTAATATTGCATAGTCATGCATACTAAAAATGCTAGAAAACGGAACACTTATATTTTTACAACAACTAAAAAGGGTATTACAAGGAAATGTTTATTAAAAATACTTGAAATACCACGTAAAGAGTTTATAGGATATTTTGCGCTTCAATAATTAAATAACACCGAAATTTAATATAAAACTTTATAGTTTAACCATTTCGAAAGAAAAAATCGAAGTTTGAATGCAATAAATTTTTATAAAAAGAAAGAGCAAAATATTTTAAACATTTCAGGCGAAGTTTGTCTGGAACATTCTTACTCAACAAATATCTAAAATATATATAAATGCAGTGAGCATTGATCGTATTCTACAAAAGTAAATACTATTTCCAAGAAAACCATTTTTTTTTTCAAAACAAAGAACTGAACTTTATTTTCAATGTTTCAAAGAAGAATATCTGATCCGAAATAAAACTGCCGAATATCTGCGTTTGATTTGAAAATGAAATGCATGCATATATATTCTTTTATCTACTATTTTTCTGACATTTTCAGGACATCTGATATATTTGATGTTTCAATAAATATAATAGAATGTAATTTATTCGAAGAAAATCAAGACAATATATTAATGACTGCTTAAGGATAAATATGCTAACCTAGTTTACTAATTATGAATTTCGTATTTGTTTACAAAATAAAAATTGTAGTAATATGTTTGAAAACCGAACTTAAAATTTGCGAGTGTTGAACATTTTTAATGAACGTTTTTAAAATAATGCCATCATTTATAATGAGTTTTGAAAATAGTCCACTGTCTTATAAATATATTTTGTTTGAAAAACCATATTTTCTATTTTGTAGCTTCAAATTCTGAAAAATGTTTTATTTTCTAGAAAAATATTTCATACAATCTGATTGATGATACTTTTTTGTTTTAAGCGAAATAAATTTAACAATTTCCAAAAATGCCCGTCTATTATGCATTTGATAATATACAAAACTGCTCATAATAGTCAATGTACAGTCAATAGTCAAACAAGATAGAAGCTGATTATCAAATTTCAGTATAAAGTTTTGTTATAAATCTTAGAATTCATTAAAAGTAGCCATTTGATTCATAAAAATGTTATAATTAACATTTTTATAAACGTAACTAGATTAACCTTTTTTTTTAAAACTCTGATCTTTACATGTTTTTTTTATAGTTCAGAATAAAATCTGGTAAATTATTGTTTCTTTTTCAAATTAGCAAAACTAATCGATCAGTTTTCAAGAACCAGCTTGTTTCAGGCGACTTAGTCGATCTAGATTTCATTCGTTTACTTGTTTTGATCGGTTCTTCGAATGGATTTTCGTTCCCATTGCCTCACCAATCGAGGTTTTAGGAAAAAAAATATTTTTATTCACCTTTTTTGGTTGCCACTCAAGACCTGAAACATGGCCCTTATAAAAAATAAAACGAAACGACTAAAATAAAAAAATTTCTACAAGAACTAAATTAGTTTAATAACTTAAAATTCAAAACAAAAAACAGTTAGGTTTGTAACATTAGTTGTCACATAGATCCATTTCCCTACAAGAATTATACACCTTGGGAAAAAAGCACAACATCGATTTTTAATTTAAAATCTTAAATTTTTTAAAAATTAAATTTTTCCAAATTTTTATAATTTTTTTCCGTAAATTCAATAAGACTATTTCAGATGATGTAGATCTCTTGTTTTCATATTTATCGTATTGGATTTCTTTACTTGCTCCAGTTTCACTATCAAAATGACTAATATTGATGAAAAGATTTTTTAAAAGTAAAACAATTAGGTTTGTAACATGAACTGTCACCAAAGAGTTCTATAGTACTGCAGAGACTGAACCTGGAAACAGCACCATGGACCAACACGGAGACAATATAGGGTGGCATGTGGGGCCCGATGGCAGAGTGGTTCGGATCGCAAGCCATAACGCTAGCAGTCCGCGTGCTGTAACGCGTTTGGGTTGGACTCCCACCGTTACCATGGGTGCACTTAAGTTCTCAGTATCAAAATTATAAATTAGCTAGCACTTATGCCACTCTATTTGGGCTCCGTAGTGAGCCATGGCTGCTGATGGCAGCTCAGTACGAGTCGTTCCTCTACTATACTATAGAACTCTTTGACTGTCAACTAGATCTGAGAACGCAAGAATTATGCATCTTGAGAAAAAAGCACAGCATTTATTTTTAATTAAAAATTTTTTCAATTAATTTAAAAAAATATATTTTCCCCCAATTTTTATAATTTTCATTCGTAAATGAAATAAGAGTGTTTCAGATGATGTAGTTCTCTTGTTTTCACTTTTATTCGTACTGGATTTCTTTGGTTTCTCCAGTTTCACTATCGAAATGACTAATATTGATGAAAAGAATTTTTTCCTTCTTGCAAGCTTTCTTTCACAAATGCTTTGAACAATTAACACCACAGCAAGAAGTTGTCATATAAAAAATTTAACAAGTAAAATATTTTTCAAAAACTCATTTTCGAATACCAAAACAACAAGTAATTCCAAGCAACATATGACAACAAACAGTTTCAACTGTTGCCAAACACGACGTAAAACAAGCCCATTATTTTTTTTTCGTTCGATATATTTATTTCCAGTTGAAACAATACTTATGCTAAATTTATTCTGTCAAATCTTATTATCACTTCCTGTGACATTTCGAAGGCTGATGAAATTTGCTATATATAGTGATTTAGTTTTTTGTTGTTACTAAATTAGCAATAACATTTCGAAATGTCATATTTATTTATCTGTATATTGATTTTTTTTACGAATAAGAAGACTTTGTTACTAAGCCTTGACAACATTTTCAATTCATACTGAATGCTAGTGGATTGAATACAAGGGTTTGAACATTACTTCTGAAAATAGAAACTAATTTATCTTAACATCAAGTTCATTTATAAATTTTATTTTTCGAGAGATATTTATAATTTTCGAAATATGTATACAATGTATAGCATAATAGCATGCAAATACTGTATCTTCAAATAATCTCTCAACTGTGTAATTTTCCAATTATTTCTGAAAAGTAAAAACCGAAAAAATAAGAAGTACATTGAATAATTTGTATTTTACGCCCTAGGAAATTACACTTCATAAATTTATTAATAATTTGAAAATGTACATTAAAACTAATTAGCTTTTAATGCAAAAATGGAACTCCGGGTGACATTTTCTATTATGACGTAATTATGAAATGATTTATTTGGCAAAAACTGATTTCTTTCAAGTATTTATTTTAAACAAGTAATTGAAATTTAGAATTTAAACTAAGTTTCTCAGGCGATTGTTGACATTCCAAAACCGATTTAAACGAATGCTAAGACCGTCTAAAAGAACTAAAATGAACTACGTTCTTGTTCGTTAAATACTTGATGAAATTTGCATCGAAAAAGAAGTGGATTTGTAATAGTAACTGTTACCTATAACAGCTTCCTCACATGATTTACACATCTTTGGAAAAAAACCATTAACTTAATTTAAACTTTTAAGAGTCAACATTAGTTATTTTCGTATGTTTTTTCCAAATCAAGTTAATATTCATTATCACTTGTTTTTTTTATCAGTTTGAAGAATAATTAATTTTGTAATGTTGATTGGGTCAAATCATAGTATCCGCTTCAGCAACATTTGGCTTTTTTTGATGACGCTAGCTTCTTATTCATATTTTCCCAAAGGGTCTGCTTTTTTTGTTGTTGGATCAGGCCTATTGCAGATTTAACATATTCCCAAGAACTATGAGCCAATGGCTTCTTATTCTTAAATAAGTATCAATATAAATTTGTTGAAGTACAACTTTGCCAAAATATTTAGAAATTAAAAAACATTAAAAAAACTTCGAATTGAATTAATAAAGCAAAATATCCTTTTTAATTAAAAATTACCAGATTTTATTCAAAATTAACGTGGCTCAGATTTCTTAGTAAATATAAATGAAGAATGGACATGTTTTGCGTCGTGAGTGGCAACAGTTCCCATTAGCATATAAAATGTCATTTAAACCGAAATTTTCTGGCAACATTGACGTTGGAACAAAGCTTCGCATACTTGAAATTTAACCGAAATAAAACCAACAAAAGTTAATTAATAGCAGTAATAAAAGTATGTTGCACGTAAAGAACTCTAAAAATAGAAGATAGAATGGAATAGCAGACGAAAACACGCTTATTTTAAGCCTCGCTCATTTGAAATCGAAACAGGCAATGAAGTAGCATTAAATCCCCCCAAAAAACTTCGTAAAAGTAAACAAACGCCAACCTCAAAAAAAAAAAAAAAAAAAAAAAAACCTATGCATTTATTTTATAACAAAAAACAAGTCATTATGAAAGTTGTAGCTAAAAAAGCCCTGATATAAAATGAATGCCAATCTCTTATTTAAAACTTCCTGGTCATAATTAATAGTATAATTTAAGTTTCTTTGCCATAAAAAAAACTGTTTGAGGTTAGTGCCCCATCTTAACCACCCTCTATACCTTTATATAAATGTATTGAGATTATATATTTGTTAAAAAAAATTTTAATAGTATCCTTCGTTATTTTGATTTAGTAATTCAAGTTCATTTGCGTGACTTAGTTTTTTTTAGGGGGATTAAGATGGGCACCAACCTCAAACAGTTTTTTTATGGCAACGAAACTTAAATTATACTATTAATTATGACCAGGAAGTTTTAAATAAGAGATTGGCATTCATTTTATATCAGGGCTTTTTTAGCTACAACTTTCATAATGACTTGTTTTTTGTTATAAAATAAATGCATAGGTTTTTTTTTTGAGGTTGGCGTTTGTTTACTTTTACGAAGTTTTTTGGGGGGATATCAGTAGTTTTTTTAAAAATAATAAAATACACAGACACTATATGACTACAAAATTGACGACAAGATTTCAATGTTTATTGAGAGTTATATAATTTCCGAGAACCAAAAAATATTATTTCTT
Organism: Hylyphantes graminicola; assembly: GCA_023701765.1. Taxonomy (NCBI): domain Eukaryota; kingdom Metazoa; phylum Arthropoda; class Arachnida; order Araneae; family Linyphiidae; genus Hylyphantes; species Hylyphantes graminicola. The sequence goes on from CM043111.1 coordinate 24,720,816, forward strand.
ACTCTTCATAGAAAAAGCAAAGTGTTTAAAAAGTTTGAATATTAATATGAACTGAATCTGGCAACCAAATATGAATGTTTACATTTATTCCATTATCGTTGTTGATATATTTTCTTTAAATTAAAACGCCAAAAAAATTAATTGGCGCATTCCGTTTATTAATTAGAATTCTAAAGGTTTTTTTTAATCTGTTGATTCAGATATTTGATTAATCATATATTTAAAAGCTGTAATGGCGGCTTGTTCGTTGTGTCTTTGAACTCTGACGCTCTTTGATGAAAATATAGCAAACCTCGTTTGGCCTCGTTTTTGGAGGTACGTGGCCGCTAGGACGGCTTTTTTATCGCGCATTCATACCGCCAACAGTAATATAGATTTTAATTAAATAAAAATAGAAAGAGATATTTTTGAAACTTCAAACCTATGAAAGGGGCTGAATTGCGGCATTCTTAATTGTTTAGTAAAAACAGCTTCGATATTCATGGTCTAGTAATGGCTGTAGGTCTCTTCAAAAATTAGGTCAAAATTTGACTAAAACTGCTCGAAAGATTTCATTTTCGAAAATTTCCATAATTTTTTTCTACGCTGCTTTTTGTTCTAGAATATCCAATTTTTTTTTATTTAAAGTAATCTACAAAACCTCTCTACTGTATTTTTTTTATTGTTCCATGATGTTTAGTTTGTCAGGTAGAAAATAAAATCAATTTTGCTGTTAACATAGCGAAATGTTTTCTGTATATATACATAACTGCCGTTTAGCCCTTGGCGTCATTTTGAGATTGGCGGGCGGAACGACCGTTCCGTCTGATGCAAAAATGAAAACATCAGATTACGTAATCTGAAACAACCCCATTAACGAATTATATTGTGCCACATTTTATGACCCCATTCCAACTGATTTGCATGCAATATTGTTTTTTATGTATAAATAAAGTTTCTAATTCTGGTGTTGATGCTGTAATGGCGATTTTAGTAGCTAAAAACTAGATTTTAGTTCTAATTGAACGGGTAGACCTTTGGAATGTAGGTATACAGATTGCTGTCCAGTCGTCTACACTCTTAAAACAAACACTCCTAATTTAACTCAGTCTGAGTGAATTTCACTCCTCCAGACTGGAAAATGCACTTCTCCTTTTGGAGCGGATCCTTTGTGTGTTAAACCTCCGACAGGATCACTCCAAACGAGTGATTTTAACTCAGTCTGAGCTAATATGCATGCCTTTACGGTGTCGAAAATGCACTTCTCCAACTGGAGTGGATTTCACTCTTTTGTTTTAAGAGTGTACCTGTCTAACAAAAAAAGAAGATCCGTCTGATAGAAACGAAGTTGGAAGGGGAGGCAGATGAACGAAAGGACAAACAAACATCTCCTTAATGTCAATAACTATTTTTTTAAAAAGAATTGTTACAAATTAACGAATATTAGCATTGGCTTATTTGAATTTAGTATATTCCAACAAATACGAAGATAAAACGACAAACACATCTGCTTCGGACGATCACATTTTTAATGGAAGACACAAACAAAACGATTGCCAGATACAAATACACAAACTAGTGATGCAATACAGAAACAATTACGATTGAATATCGATATTTTTAACAGCCTCCTTCGAGTATGAAAACAGAGTCATTGTTTATGGGTTAAACTGTCACTTTTCCATATTGACTGTCGTCACACCGAGTAACCTTTTCTGAGCATTAAACTGAGGTGCTGGGAGTGCCTTCGTCAGAATGTCTGCTCGCTGCTCATCAGTTCGTACATAGCTTATTTCAAAGTTTTCCTTTGAGAACTCATCTTGCACAAATTTGTACCTTTGGTCTATGTGCTTAGTACGAGCGTGGAACATCGGATTTTTTATGTATTTGATAGCACTCTGGTTATCAATCTGAAGGATTGGTAATGAAACACTGTTGGCGATCTCAGTAAACAAGCGCTTCAGCCAAATTAGGTCTTTTGTGGCCTCAGCTGCTGCCATAAATTCAGCTTCGGTCGTTGAATTTGATATGGCCTCCTGTAGCTTGCTTCGCCATGTTATTGCACCTCCACCATAGAAAGATACTACACCTGTGCGAGACCTTCGTGTTTCTGCACAGCCGTTGTTGTCTGCATCACTAAACAACATTAGGCTTCTGTCATCCTCAGTATTGTACACAATGCCGTGTCCAATAGTATTGCAAAGGTATTGTAAGGTGGTTTTCACAATTTCCCAATCAGTCTCTGTGGGATTGTCCAACTTACGAGACACCAAACTCACTGCATAAGCAATATCAGGCCTTGTCCCCATCGCCAAATAAAGCAAACTGCCAACGGCTGATCGGTATGGTATTTCACTGCTGAGAGGCTTTGCCTCCTTGATCTTGACCATGCCGTCACTATTTGGCTGACCATAGTCGATCTTGAGACTCGACTTCTTTACTGGGATGCGTGATGTCTTGGCATCGCCAAATCGCTCTAACATCTTTCTTGTAAACGCTTCTTGATGCAAGAAGAGTGAGCCGTCTTTCAACCTTTCAACTTGCAGACCAAGAAAACAATTCAGCGTTGACACTTTGATGTTGAAATGTTGTTTGAGCTCGTCCACAAATGTGAAGAATGCCACTTCTTCCTGTACAGCGACTATGCCATCATCAACATATATTGCCATCAGCATCTTGTGTCCGTATTCATTGCTTATGAATAGGCAGTTATCTGATTTACTTTGGATCATGCCATATTTCTTTAACACATCCGTGAACTTGGCATTCCAGCAGCGTCCAGCCTGCTTTAAGCCGTAGAGGGGTCGAAGCATCTTGCATATGCGTCCACTTTCGTCATTGTAACCTTCAGGTTGACGCATATATATTTCGTCAGTCAGATCACCATAAAGGAATGCCGTCTCCACGTCAATTTGAAATAATTTCAAATTCTCCTTGGCTGATGTTGCAATTACAGCTCTAATAGTGTCGTAACGACACACTGGGCTAAAAGTCTCTCTGTAGTCGATATCCGCCGTCTGCGTATACCCTTTTGCCACAAGTCGATCCTTGAATCTCTCGATTGATCCATCTGTGTTTGTCTTCACTCTGTAAACCCAGCGATTGTCGAGGATTTTTCGTCCTTTAGGTGGTTCAACAAGCTGCCACGTTTCATGCTTTGCATGTGAAGCCATTTCGTCGTCCATGGCTCGTTTCCAGTCATCAAATTCAGGAGATTTCGTTGCTTCGTCATATGTTTTCGGCTCCTCTAACTTTAAAATGCTGCTATACACTTCGTAGTCGTCAAATCTGATAGGGCGTTGGATAGTTGATCGGTCTCGTAATGCATGCGTTGCAGTCTGTGCTGGTTCGTCTTCACCTTTACAGGGATCACCAGCCTCCTGCATGTCCGTGTCATCAAACGTATCCAATGTTTCAAACCCTATACCACTTAATGGTCCGGTACTAGATGTTGCTTCGATGTGCTGGGAAGAGGGACCTATTTGCTCTTCATTGAAGACTACGTTGGCACTCTTTATTGTGTCATTCTTTGATGGAACGAAAACACGATATCCATCGTTATCACAATAACCAACCAAATAGCCCTTTACAGCCTTGTCGTCCAGCTTACTTCTGTTGACATCTGGCACATGTACAAATGCAGTTGATCCAAAAATTCGAATCTTGTTGATCGACGGCTTGCACCCAAACCATTCTTCAAATGGAGATTTTCCTGTGGTCTTACTCGGCCCAGTCCGATTCATAATGTAGACAGCTGTAGATGCTGCTTCTGCCCATAGGAACTGTGGTAGGCCTGCATCCTTCAGCATAGTGCGAACTGCATTCATTATTGTACGATTCTCTCTTTCAACCAAACCGTTCTGTTCGGGAGTGTACGGCATAATGATTCGCAACTTGATACCTGCATCATCTGTCAACTTTGATAATTTAGCATTATCGAACTCTCGACCACCGTCTGTGACAAGTTCCTTTACATTTATGCCATCCTTGTTGGCTTTGGCAAGAAACTGCTCGACTTTGTCCACTGCTTCGTCTTTATGCTTCAAAAATTCTACACATCGAAACTTAGAATAATCATCTTTAAGCACTAACATGTACTTCTTTCCACCTCTTGACAAAACTGGTGATTCGAGAAGGTCTGCATGTAGGATCTCGCCAGACATTTTTGTCTTGAATCGTTTTGGTTTGAAAGTTCGTCGACTTTGTTTACCATATGTGCATGGCTCGCAAAATAGTCTATCGTCGATGAAATCAATGCCACTTTGACGCAGATACTGCTTCACATACTGTACTCCTTGATGCCCGAGGCGTCGATGCCAAAGTGATAAAGGCAATTTTGTTTTCGTCGTCATTGCCATTTCAGCAATAGGAGTTGTTGCCATCTCTTTCTCAACCAAGTAGGCTGAAGCAGCTGAGCCACCCTGTGGCTTGACTGGTTTTGCACATAGTTCAAAGAGTCCATTTGATGAACATGGAGCTTCTAAAAGTACATTATTTGGGTTCTCTTTGCGAAAGAAGTGACAAACCATGTCGTCTGAATCTCCAAAGTTTGAGATTCCTCGTTTCATTGCTTTTGAAGCTGGCAATAAGTTTTTACCGATATCTGGTGCATACAGTACATCACTGAGTTCAATAGATTTTTATATTGTCCCAACTGTTGCACACATCTCAATGTTCCCACAACCATAGGCTGGTATGGTTTGTTTATTGCCTACCATGATTTCAGCTTGTTTATGAAAATGACGGTACGTCTTGAAATATTCAGCTGAATTAGTAATGTGTGATGTTGCTCCATCGTCTTTGAGCCACACATTTCGGCCACTATCATCATCATCTTGACAAGCAAAGGCACTGCACTGAGCAAGGAAGGTTTCTGCTCTGCCACTCGTCGTTGTTGGCTTGTCGGGGAAATCTGGACAGAACCTACCTATATGTCCGGGTTTATTGCAACGAAAACAAAGTCCATTGAAACTTTTCACACCATCATTGGCCCTACTAGGTCTATTCGTCGTTTTGACGATGTTTGTTGCAGAAGATTGCTGTTGGTTCATCATCTTCGGCTTTTTACCTCCCTTCTTCCACTTATTTCCATTATATTGTGCACCCTGTTTAGTATTTGCAATGAATGCCGTTGTTGTGTTGTCTTTAGACTCCTGATTTCGTCTTTGCAGTCTCATATTGATCTGTTCAATCAGCTTTTCAGATGACTTCTCTTTTGTTGGCATAGAGTCCCACTGTGACTTAAACTCGCGATACTCATCATCAGGAAGAATAGACAAGATACGTGGGGCTAGCAGGTTCTGTGGAAGTTTTCCTTCACCACTCAATTCCTGTTCCCGTTGTAGATCCACCCACAGTGTACGCAACCTTGCGAGTGAACGCATGTCATCTTCATCTATACGGAAAGTAAAAAACTGTTGCAGAAGAGTGTCTAATTTGACGCTAGACACTTTCTCGAAATTGTTTACCAACTCAGTCCATATATTTTTCGCAGAATTTCCATGCATTCGGATCAAATTCAACACATTTGGAGAAACATTAGTGCGAATAATCACAGCAGCTTTTGCATTCGCCTTATTATACGCTTTTACTGCTAAGTTGTACTCACGTACTTTCTTTTCGTCAGTCTCATTTTCCGGTGCTGTTGGTTCGACAAGCGTATTATCGAAAATGCCCGCGCAATCGTTCAGCACGAACAAGGCGTTAACTTCAAATTTCCAGTCAGTCCAGTTGGACGAACCCTCCAACTTGGTGCACTGAACGAAATTTTTAGCATCCATCGTCGCAAGAATTGTCGATTTCACAAAAAAAGATACGAGAAACAGCAAGATTTATCGGCACAAAATCGTCTTCTTAGACACTGTTCAGTTATCAGAACACAATTGTTCCTACACACTCAGTCCAGCATGGAACGCGAAATCAAAAGTCAATGTTCGTAATTGAAGAAAAAACATTATTCGAATACGTCGTCATAGCCATCTGCGCAGTTGAACGTTGCTAAAGTCCATAACCTGTTACAAATTAACGAATATTAGCATTGGCTTATTTGAATTTAGTATATTCCAACAAATACGAAGATAAAACGACAAACACATCTGCTTCGGACGATCACATTTTTAATGGAAGACACAAACAAAACGATTGCCAGATACAAATACACAAACTAGTGATGCAATACAGAAACAATTACGATTGAATATCGATATTTTTAACAAGAATTTCTTTCAAATTAAAAAAAAAAAGAAAGTAGGCTAAAAACAAGTGAGATTAAGTTGTCATTTTAACAGAGGAAAATACACTTTGATGGAGGTATAATGCAAAGTAAAATTACAAACGAAATTTCTTTTAAAAAATATTTTTTTGCTCGCGATTCAATTGCAATTGCGGATTTTAATGGCATCAATAGATTTCATCTAACTAGTAAATATCAGAAAGTGAATTTGCTTGAAAATGTTTAACCTATTTCATTAGCAAAACTACTTTCAATATGTTTAGACGTATTAGAAAATTGTGCTCCAAAGATGATATTTTTACGGAAAAAGAACTTGCTGACATGCAAAAACTGACATATTTATCAAAGAAGCAGATACTGAAATTGTATAAGCATTTCTGTACATTAGAACCTGATTCTAGCAATCCAAAAAATCCCATCGTACATGGTACAGATTTGTTTCGTTTGCCAGAGCTGCGTGTAAATCCTTTAAGAGACAGAATCGTCAAAGTATTCTCAACTCAAGACCCAAACTTCACTTTCGAAGACTTTTTGGATCTGATGTCGGTGTACAGCACTGAAGCCCCATTGAAAGTGAAAGCCTCTTACGCCTTTCGCATCTTTGATTTGGACGATGACGATATGCTGTCTAAAAAAGATATCCGAGACCTCTTAAATCGTTTGAATTCTGCCAACCCTATAAGTGAGGAATACACTAATGAAATACTTCGATGTGTGTTTTCCGAAGCGGATCTGGATTCTGATGGGTTTATTACTTACCCGGAGTTTGAGCACTTAATTACCAAATCCCCTGATTTCCTGCTCTCATTTCGAATAACTGTATAGTGTTTAAAGAAGCCCTTTCATCTGGAGAACCTTTAAAGAGACATCAAATAAAGCTTACTTGATATTTTAAAAATAGCAAATTAAATGTTTAAAGTAAAATTGTTTAACTGTGTATGTTTGATTAGGACAAAATTAAATTACTGGTAGTTTGTTGAAAACATTTTAGTTTCTACTGGTTCTACATTTTTCGCCAAAGTAAGGCTAACACTACTTGTTTGCTTTTGCATGAAAATAATGATGAAAAGTCACAACTATTGACATATCCAATTTCAATGAGTTAACTTTGGATAGATGTTTTCGGTAAAAGTAAGCAAAAGGAAACGAAATTGTTTTTTTGGCGGTATTTTCTGGCATTTCCATGATTTTTGTCGCCATGGTTGTCGTAAAATAAATTTAGTGGGGTTGCCAGATTCATCCGTTTCGTTTATAAAGCAGCAGATTTGAATTCTGAGCATAGAGATCTTAATAAGAGTATTAGAGTGGAGATCACGTGACCTACCTATGTTAACGACGGGACGAGCCTGGGGGCCGCCATCTTGAGTCCGAGACCAACTTTTTTAAGTGGAAAACGCTTAGAAAAAAATAAATTTAATTCTAAAATATTAAAAAAATACCATAAAAATACTAGCTGCATTTTGGAATATTTTTAGTGACTTTAAAAGAACTTTTACGCTTTTCTAGTATTTTTATAATATTTATTTTGTAATTTTAAAATTAAATTTTACTTTTTGCCTAGCATTCTTTTTCTTTATGTGATGGCGACACTGGCAACTTGCAGCCATCGCCGTCACATTAAGAAGAAGAATACGTGAAAAATAAAATTTAATTCTAAAATTTCAAAATAAATATTATAAAAATACTAGAAAAGCGTTAAAAGTTCTTTTAAAGTCACTAAAAATATTCCAAAATGCAGCTAGTAATTTTGTGGTATTTTTTAATATTTTAGAATTAAATTTATTTTTTTCTAAGCAATTTCGATTTAAAAAAGTTGGTCTCGGACTCAAGATGGCGGCCCCCAGGCTCGTCCCGTCGTTAGCATAGATAGGTCACGTGATCTCCACTCTAATACTTTTATTAAGATCTCTATGATTCTGAGCAAGATATTTGCTATTCCTCCATTTCTGTCACCAAGGTTACTGTAAAAGAGAATCTCGTAGTTTTCCACATTGGCGATTAAGTTGCCGATATCTTTAAACCCACTTAAGTAGATTTTAAGGGTTTACGCGCGCGCGCGTTTAAACTTCATTTTTTAAAGACTGAAACACCTGAAGTGTAAAGCCTATTTCTAATTTTTTTAAAAAAATTCTCATAAGACCAAGTACAGGTAGCAAAAAGTTACTTATATTCATAGTTCAGCTCTAATTTCATTTTCAGGATGAAAACAATTTCGCAAAATCTTTGCATGTTTTTTTAACCTCACATTAAATGACGTTAATTATTTTTTTTGTGTACATAAAGCTTTTATTTGTTTCAGAAAATTAAAAATAATACAATAAAAAATATTTCACACATATTTTTTGTTATTTAGACTTTGTTTTTGTTTAAATAAAATAAAATCAAATGTATATTAAGACAGTGTTCTTTTTGGCTCATGATTATTTCACGAGTTTCATTTTTAACCAGTCATTTAACACACGTTACTTGCATTGGAGAGAAATATAGAGATACTAATAATTTTGTAATTTTTGGTATCGTTACAAGTGTTAATACGGACATGTTGGCATCATATTCGATTTGAAATAAATAAAATATTTTGGTATATTTTTACCCTCCTCAAAAAGCGAAATCAAAACATTTTTTTGACTGAAAAAAGTAATCTTAATTACAAGAAACGCGCGCGTTTGCATTAACTAAATACTAAGTTTCATTTATAGTTAAAACTTTGTATTTCCTTTTAATTATCTATATGCATAAAAGGTGACTTCTGTTTGTCTGTTTGCTTGTGTGTTTGCATAGGACGCGAAATCTTAAGAACCACGCAACAGATCGTCACGAAATTTGGCACAAAAATTCTTCTCATCTCCGGAACAAACAAACATAGGCTAAGAATTTTTCGAATCGGAACATTCCTTCTATCGTTTTCGAACGTTTTAAAGGGGGAAATACACCACTTTTGCTCAAATCCGATCATTTTTTCCCCTTTCGTGATGCCATTCAGCAGAAAAAATTAAATAAAACTTTTAACGAAAATAATTGAAATTGAAAATGTAAATTTTGTTCTGTTGCTAAATTCATAATTTCAAAAATAATCGATATGTTTCAAGTGACGTAATCCAGCCATTCTCCTTTCTAGGATTTATTGTGTTTATTTAATTTGAATTATGAATTTTTTTAATGCATTTTTAAGATAATACTGAACTACATGTGTCGGCTTTTGAGGGCCATCGCACTGGAGCTGCATATCGGGTTTTTATGTGCTCCTTTTTTGCCGAATACTTTGCCAAACTCGCCAAGTTATTACAAAAACATACCAAATGAGCAAATTTTATTTATTAGCTGGTTGTGCGAAAGTCATCGCACGAGAGCTGAATGGGTGTGTTGGTAGCTAAATCTTTTTCACGCCAAATTCGCAAAAAAAAAGAGCCAAATGAGTTTAAAAAAATTATGATTTTTATGCATTTAAAATTTTTATTAAATTACGACGACTTTATCGGTGAATTTTATAGCGTTATTAAAATTTTGAATTTTTAAGATCATATAAGTTGCATGAGTCTGTACTTCATAACGAACGGTAACAGCAACATAAGCTTATTATTCTATGACGGATTAGGGACAGATGAATTGAACTGATCTATTTAAAAATGCAAATCGTTTGCTGTTTGCTGGAGTAGCTTATTTTTAATTCTTACTGATTTTGTTTTACTTAAATATTTATTCTTTTTAATTTGAGCTTCTTATCAAAGGTATTTTTGAGAAAGTAATATTAATCATTACTATATCCAAGATGGGTAATTAAATAAAAAAAATACTGGGTAATCTTCATATCTTATGTAACTGAATTGAAAGAAAAAAAATAGTTAAATTGACTGTTAAATTTTTTTTTCACCTCTAGCCGTGCAACGTCGGGTATAACAGCTAGTTTTTAAAATAAATAATAACCTATATCAATAAAAAATGTGTAACTTAAGCAATAAGTACAAAAAATATCGAAACTCTGCTCATCAGTGGAATAGTATGCATGTAAAGTGCTGCAATATAAACCGTCCACCCTATTTTATTTAAGGTACAATATAGAATTAAGTAAAAAGTTTATTTTTGTGAATGTTAAAGTTAAATAAATTTTGATTTTTTAATACCAATTAACTTTACAAGACACATTGTTTTACTGACCTGCACTAGTTTTGGATAAAATCATCAACTCGTTTTTTAATGAGGGACTTCGTAACGAAATGCGCTCAGTCCCTTAGTAACTCTTCCTAATTACAAAACGAAGACCAAAAGTCGAGACGCAGACTTTCGACTTGAAAATCGTTTATTAAGTTTCATGTAGAACAAGCTACCCTGGATTGACATCGTTATTAATCGCCCAAGGCTCATTAATTTGTTTCGACTCGTGAAAATCGGACTAGAGAGTTAGGGAACCATCATTATTTTTCCTCTCAGGGAGCTGTTTAGGACCGTTTCTGCTATTTTTGTAGAAATATTCTTTTAAATGAACCTCTTTTTTAGATACCATGTTTTAAAATTATGAATATTTCTTAAAGTGAACTTTTTTTCTATCTTTGCAAAGAGCTGCAGTAGTATTTTAATTATAATACATGTATTTTCTTTTAAGAAAGTATAAACAATTATTTTATGTATCTGATGAAGTAGATTTTTTTGTTAAATTCTATACTTTATTTTTGTTTCTTGATGAATGTTTCTCCGCATATAATTCGTTTAAATGTGTTTTTTTAGATAAATACTACAATAATAGAACCAAGTTATAATGACTTTCAAGGAGAAAGAATCTCTTTGGCAAATATATTTGACGTCATTTCATAGCAATTTATGTAAAAAAAATAGATTTCTTTTACTTTATTATTAAAAATAAATAAAGCTTCTCGAGCAATTGTTGCAAATGGCAATGGTGATTTAATTCTAATAAAAATAGATTCTACGATTTTTAATGGTTTTTTTTAACTCCAAGAGAAGCATTTTAATAAGGGGTAAACAAATAAAAGTTTGTTTTTTAAAACCTATAAGTAAATATTAAAATTTGTATGTAAATAGTAGTGTAGAATAACAAATCAACTACCTATACAAGTATTTTTTTTTGTTTTTAATCTAAAGAATCACGTAGGCAAATTTTACGCCAAATCTGGTAACCCCAACAAGTTGGTATTATGGCAATCTTTGGTAAAATTAGCATATAATTAAGATGATTTTCCAAAAATATTTTATTAGTTATATGCCTAACAATTTTTAATAATTATTAACTTTTTATAAATAAATTCTTCGGCATCTTAACGTTTTACGTTTTTTTACAAATCTTGTAAGCAATTCAATGAATTCCAAGTTGTACATAAACGTTCATTTTCTTGGTAGGCCATTTTGTTTGTTGTCATTTCCGACTTAACTAGATTTTTAAAAAATATCCAAATCCGCGCACGATTCGTTTGGTTAACCGTTGTGTAGAGAGATTCAAGGCGAGTTACACGAGCCATCAAATCTATGGAATGCCAAAGTCCTTATTAGGGGAAAAAGAGTTTGGGCAGGATTTCTAACCCAAATGATAGTCTGTGGCCGAATCCAGGGTGTGAAACATCTAACTCTCTTTCTTTGGAGGGTTTTCGAAACCCCCCAATGAACCCTGCAATTCCGGTTCTGTCTGGGGAAAAAATCCCCAAGAGGGAAAGATTGCTGAGTTTGCTCTTCAATCCATGGATTCGATGGCTCATGCAAGCGTGCCTTCAGAGTTATGTTAACAGTTTAGCTCTAGTGCAACTTACGCTCGCCTAACCTTATTTTATAGCAACTATTCGCATTTATGATGCCTTTGCGGAATTCGGTCCTTAAAGTTTACTTCTTAGCGATTACACTACATTAAAAGTGAAACGAGTTTTACAGAAAATAAGTTCCTGCGCTTTTGCTTCTTGAATTACAAGTCTTATAAAGGAAAAACAACTTTTACAGAACTGAAAATGACGTTTAGTTCATTCGCCCAAGAGTGTTGTCCGAGTAAACAAAACCACGTGATATTTAGCAAAATCAGTTTTTGTGCCTAAAAAAAATCACCCTATTCTGTAAATGCTTTTCCGCACGCTTTCTGTTAAGTTTTGTATGGGTTAACGTTGCACCAGACTTGAACTACCGTGGAACCCACTCATTGTTGTAAAAAGTGAAAACAAATTTATAATTAATAAATATTTCAAGATTCTTTTAATTTTTACTTATTAAACCCCTTTCTATTTTAAGCAAGTAGGTTTGTAACAGAGTCTGTCACACAGCCCGATTTGACAGGAAGTATGAATTCATCAGGGGAAAAAAGGTTCCAAACACAGTGTTACTTTGAAATTAAGCATTTACATGAACAATTTTGGCTAGTTTCATTTAATTTCTTTTGAAAATTCAATAACTATTTCTTATCGCGTTTTAATAAATTCTGTTCAAGGACTAAATATATAATATTTCTCGTTTTTAAACAGAAGCAAAACATTTCATGCAATCAAAGAATGTCTTTGTAAAATATATTTGACGTCATTTCAAACTGATTTATGTCGCAAAAAAATTCTTCTAATTTATTATTTCAAAGAGATAAAATTCCTCGAGTGATTGTTGTGATGGCAATGCTAATAAAAATGGATTCTAATGCTTTTTAAAGGAGCTATAAATTTTTAGCTATTTAAATAATTAAAGTACTTCAAATTCGATTTTTCTGTGATTTTAAATGTCTTCTAATTTTGATGGGCTGAATTTTTTACGCCTTACACTTGTCTGTAGTATTTGCAGTATTTGCTATGAATGTGGGTGACTGATAATTGGACAGACAGACCGATGGATGGACTGAACACAATTATAATATCTCCCACTTTTACGATATAAGCGAAGTGTGGAAGCTGAAAAACAGGTACATATATAAAGCATGTGATTTGCATAACATCTAAACAAGAATGTTTAGAGTAAATCAAATCTATTCCTATCGAAAACTTTGCCCAGAGGAAAGTTGAATGAACGTTTTAAACTTAATAAGTCGGCTCAAAGCTTATCGTGATCATACGTTCAGTTATCTTTGCACCAAATTACTGTCAAGTGAAATTTGTTCCTGAACGTACCGCGGGATGACTTGGGGTTATAAATGCACAAAACAGTATCAATCTAAAATCTAGTAAACTTCGGGAAAGCTTGTTCATAGATTAATTTGTGCAATCGAGCTAAAATATCTTGTCCGGTGCAGATGTTTCTAGGAATGCTTCTAACCGCTTGCAAGCGACGGAGATGAATTTATTTGTTACTATATAAATGCAGATTTAATATATTTTGGATGTACAATTTAAAGCTAAACAGAGTGGATTGTAACGAACGTAACGTGCTAGGGGCTTTAATCGAAATCAAACTGTGTGTTTGGAATGTATATTGACTGCTACTTAAAATGAAGATATTGCATTCTTTAGTTGTTTCTCGTTGTTGACGTGTGCCCCCAGGGCATAACTTGTAAGGCAAAAGGAGTGCAGTAGCTTTCAATTTCACAAAGCTTTGAGCCCCCATGAGGGTTCTAAGTCTGACTTCTACTCCAAAATGTAACCAACTCTTCAATTTAGGTTTGCCTCTGGAAGGGAGGGGCATTTGTCTCCAGACAACCTCCAACCATGGTACTTCGCTATGATCGACAACTGGACTTTTGGACCTACAGAATCAATGAGCACGTTCTCTGCCTGTATTAAGGACAACACAAATATCCACGCCTTATCAGGGACTTTACCCGGGCCCACTTGCTTGCCAAGCAAGACGACTGCATCCTTTAATACAAGACATCAATACACTGGTGTAAACTTTGGTGTAACTTGGTGTACATAAGTTACACCAAAGTAACTTGTGTACATAAAATTTTGGAGTAACTTGGTGTAACGTTACTACATTAAACTGGAAAAGGTATTTCTTTATCGTCGAAAACTGCAATTACATTTTGTATGAGAATTGAACGGATTAGATCCTTTATTCACTTGTGGGTTCACGAATGCCTGCACTCTTAAAATAAACGAGCGATTTTAACTCAGTCTGAGTTAATTTTCACTCCTTTCGGTGTAGAAAATGCACTTCCCCTATAGGAGTGGATTTCACTCTTTTGTTTTGCTAAACCTTCAACAATCATCACAACAAACGAGTGATTTTAAGGCGATTAGGAGCGACAAAAGGGCGATTACGAACGATTTATGAGTTAATTTTCACTCCTTTCCAGTGTCGAAAATGCACTTCTTTTATAGGAGTTTATTTCACTCTTTTGTATTAAGAGTGTAACAACAATAAAAACCTTAAAATACTATTTTATAGCAAGGTTTTTTGTGCATCCTGTAAAAATTTGGTGCCAAATTTGGTAAAAATACCAGAGGCCTCTGGTGGAAATGACTTTCACCAAAGTGTTATTTCACCAAAGTTTCACAGTGTAAAGTTTTAATTTATTCTAAAAGTTTAATATAATTATCTAAAAAGCTTAACTTCACAACACGTTTTAAGAATTTTATCTATCGCTTACCCAGTCACCATACCTGCCATCACTAACACAGTACCTAACACCGTGCATTTAACAATTAAGTTCCCAATTGGGAATTGAGAGAGAGTTTTGGATTGAAAAGTTTAAATTTTGAATATAACTAAAAGATAGGTAATAGCTATTTTTTTCAAAGAATAAGTTGCTGAAACCCTTAAGTGGTTATAAAACAGTAAGTGCTTATATTTTTGTCCATTATCTTCACAACTTTTTTCCCTTTAGTAAAAATATCTTTGGTCGTTAAAGTATCAGATTTCTTTCTTTGCGAGCAAAATATGTCTTAGATTGAAACCAATTGTTAACTTATGTAAAACTTATGGTAAAAGTACTTTGTGAAAAATTCTGTGATGTCTTAATAGTTTAATTTACACCATGTAAATAATACGCTGCTCTTTTTATAAGGAATGAATTTAACTACTAATATTGATTAAGGATATTAATTAAGACATCGAAAGGAAAAGAAATCAAACTTAGAGTGTGTAATACTAAAGGACTTTCAATTTTTTGAATCAATGCATTTAAAGGTAATTATATGCCTTATAAGAAAATTTCAATAACTTTAAAATCTAGTAAGTTCTATAAAAGGAACCCTTTGCTCACGTGTTATTTTCTTAAGAACTTTATTATGAAGTAAGACTGGTACTGGAAACTAGTGAGCAAAATTTGAAGTCTTTGTCTGTTTACACTTTTCAGCAATACCTTTAAAACACCAAAAATGGAAGCTACCCTTTGCACACGCGCAATGCATTCGAAAACCTTATTGTAACATTCGACAGAACTGATATGCTAAATTTGAAATCCACGGCTTTTCTTAGTTTAACACGTTGCGTGCCACTGACTCCTTAGGGAGTCGCGTGGTTCCGATTCATCGATAACAGCACATTCTAATGAAATTCATAGTGCAATTTTGCCAACAGTTCTTATGAGTCCAAGTTAGTTTGAAAACTTGATAAGCATGATGGTCTAGTGGTTGAACAAACAACGTGATCTAGCTCTGTCATCGACCCTTTTGTGTGATATTTAATTGACACCTAGTAATGCGGGCCTCTGACCAAGCACACAAGCCTGAACATATTTATGTCCTACCAACCAACCGCCTAGTAATCCCAGATGTGACTGATGATATTCCATACATATATTTTAATGTTCATGCAGTTTTTGTGTTATTGCGAAGGGTAATCTTTCGCCAGGAACACTTCCTCGTATTTTTAGGACTAGCTGTCGTGTAGCTTTAGTTAGCAACGTTAATTCAACCTAACCTTGCAATTTTATGACATCGAACTAGGATTTGTACTTGTTCGAAAATGAAGAATAGTTAATTCATTTCCTTTGTAACGAACATGTTTTAAAAAACAGGATGTTCTTCTACTTCATCAGCCTCTATCGATGAAGCCTCTATCGATGATATAGTGGCAGCGAATGTGTTAAGTTGTAGAGAGGTTTCAGACCGACGAACCAATGTTCAAAAAACAACTTATTTGGAATCTGAAGCCTCCAAAAAGTATAGAAAACACATAATCTCCATTTTGAATTTTTGACCCCCTATCAATACTTTCATTTATTTATATTTCATATTAGGTTATTGAAAGAAAAAATGAATCTTAAATAGCAATTTTGATAGGAAAGATCAAAATTCAGATATCCACATTCAAATAAATATACCATCAATACGCAAAAACTCTATTAAAATATCAATTTCTATCTGGGTATACATTTAAAAAAATTATATTTTGAGAACTCATATTTCATTTAATATTGTGGAAAATCTGAGTTTTAAATAAAACCTCAAGTGAATAAACTACTTTATAAAAATTTGAGAGTTTTATATTACTTATCACTGGAATTGGAATTTTATTTTAATACAATTTCAATTTAGACCAACGTCTAGTCATTAAGCAGAAACATCATTTGATACGATCATATTTGCGATTTTAAAGGTAAAACATTTTATAACAATCAAAAGAAGTACATTTCAACTACAAAGAAGTTTATATCTGCTTGAAAAGAAATATTTCAAAATTTTTTAGGGGGTATTTGGAGTCATTTTTCCATAAAAAAGTTCAGAACACATCAAGAAAAGAGGAAAGAAGATTGGGATGAATACTTTTATAGACAAGATTTATTTTAATCCTCTAACTTTAATATTCGAAATGGAATAAAAATACAAAATCCATTAAGTTACAACATTTTCTAATAAAATATATAAATTACTCTCTTAGAAAAACTGTTACTTTAAAAAATATTCTTTAATTTTAATACGGAAAAAATCATTAAAGTAATATAGTTTTATGTAATCAATCTAATATTGGAAATTTCACCACTTTAAATATTTTAGCGTCTTTTGTATACTTATTTTGGCTGTAATGAAATACCTTGCCAAAAAAGGCTGTTTAGTATTTTTAAGTGAGCATTACAATTTAGCTAGTTTATTAAAATTTTTACGTGCTTTACTAAGTTTTTTTTTAAATGAAAGGTTACATTGTAATTAGAATTAATTTAGCTTATTTAATAAAAAAGTGACATTTATCCTATGAGAGATATTAAGTGAGTAATGCAGGAACATCTAACGAAGTTTTTTTTTAATTTACTTATCTCAATACTTCATAAACCTCATAGTTTTATAAAATGGTTCTTCAGTTATAGCTGCATATAGATTTAGCTTGGTGCCACAAAGATTGCTCTCTGTTTTGGAGAATATGTCCCCGAGTCTGCAAGAGGTCAACCATTAAAAATTAAAAAAAAGTTATTGCTGCACAGTTTATTGTAGGAAATGAAGTTGTAGGAACAAATGAAAGATAGAAAAAGCATTCAAATTCATAAAAATATATGCTAATTTTCGAATTAAGTATTTTTTAAGACCGCGGTTAATTAACGGGTGTTTCAACTAGCAGAATAAGAAGTCGTAAATCCCGATCCCTAGTAATAGCTTAACAAATTATTCATTCAAATATACATCTATACCCACAAAAAAGCTACATAAAAAAGAGAATTAAATTCTATCTTGAATTGTTCTCCTGTCTCACGGGCAAGGGATCGGCCTGTAACTGAGTTAGGTTTCCGCTGAACTTGCTTGCTCAATAGCATTAGGTCACTTATCGCTCAGGGCGATTGGGCACAGTTTATCTTCTTTCTATTTCTCGTCTGCTGAAGGTAAGGCTAACTGCAATGGCAACTAAGTGAGCCAATATAGTTTCTTCTGATCGAAATGAAGAATTGATCTTTTAGGAATAGCTTTTTTTTATTTATTCTGTGTAGTATTGTTGAGACAATACAGTTATATGAATAATCATTGACCATTTCTTGTATTTATTGATAAGAAGTTCTTGCGATTGAATATGTTTGGATTCTATTCACTGTTGAGTAACTAACAAAGTGAACTCATATAGTTTCTTCTACTAAAAATGAAGAATTAATCTTTCAGAGAATGCCTTTTTTTATTTATTCGGTTGTATTATTGCAACGATAAATTTTTTTAAATTATCGCATTCGAATATTTCTCATACTTATTGATAAGTAGTGCCTTGCGACTGAATATTTCCCAATCTATTTACTGTTAAGTGACGAACTAAGTGATCCAATATAGTTTCTTATATTAAAAATGAAGAATTGATCTATAATAGAAAGCTTCATTGAATTTATTCTTTGGTATTGTTAAAACAATAAAATTCCTTGAATAATCAGCTTTATATTGTTATTGTATTTATTAATGCGTAGTGTTTGCGACCTCAAATTTATCGATTCTATACGCTTAAAGAGGCGAGTTGATTAGCATAGTTGGTACATAGCGGAACCTGATTGGTAGTCAGTATTTTATGTATCAGATACATTTAGTGAGATTTAATGAGTTTTATTCATATTGACACTGAGCAATTTATTTGTAGGATATTTTTTAAAAATCTCCTTTCAAGTTCCATGACAGCTACCATTTGAAGTATACAGCACAGCAGCTGTATTTAGTTCAAACTGTCGAGTGGTTCCAGACAGACAGTCAAGCAAACGTACCAAAGTTGCAACTTTGTTTTTCCTTTTTCAGAATTATCACCCTCCAAAATGTGCCCAAAACACAAAATCTCCATTACAGATCTTCGAATCATCGCAATACTTTCATTACCTTATATTTAGGCAATTTAAAGTAAAAATATGAAAAAAATCGACAAACAGTACAACAAATTAAAACGAAATGAAAATTGGTAATGTGCACAATGAATGATGTGGAACAATTGAATAATAAATATCTTGGATCGGAATCTTTTATTATACATCTTGAATCATAACTCAAGATGATTAAATTGAATACTTTTTAGGGTGATATCCGTTAAAAAGTTTGGAAATAGTTGGCTTTACACTCTTAAAACAGAGTGAAATCCACTCCTGTAGGAGAAGTGCATTTTCGACACTGTAAAGGAGTGAATATTCAACTCAGACTGAGTAAAAAAATTCTCGTTGAGTGATCATTCAACAGACAAAACATACAAAAACGATCCTCTCCTAGGAGGAAGTGCATTTTTCGGGAGGGAGAGTGAAAATTAACTCAGGCTGAGTAAAAATCACTCGTTTGTTTTAAGAGTGTAGGTTTTTAAATCAATGGTAATTCTATGCAAAGTAAACTAAAAAAAAAAAAAAAAACTTATGAAATCAAATTTTTTTTGTCTTTTTGTTTGAAATAGAAATTAAGCATACATCCTTTTACGTCATTTAATTGATTATATTTTCTATTATGTCGGTTATATTCTACAATAGCGTGTTCTTCAGCATAAAAGTACCATTTAAAAATATGTTTCTTGTTAAAATAGGTTTTACGGACTGGCATTTCATATTTCAGAAACACACGCTTATTTCAGCCAAACTTAATGTAAATGGGGAATCCCCTGCTTCGAATGAGTTGCGGAATTCTATTTGGTTGCATGCAAATTTTATGCAAACAGTCGGGATTGCACTGTTCCACGGACATTCTAATTTCCAGAATGTAAATTTTGCTTCCGATGTTGTTGCAATGAGCTTGTTCCGTTATGAACTTCACCGGCTGACGACACATTCAGACTCGTACATGTTAAATTAATTAGTTAACCGTAGGTTTCGAAATAAATTGCGTCTGAACTGGGTTCCAAAAGCGACCAAGGTTTGATTAGTTACGTGGGTGGTAGCTACTGGAGTTACACGTGTATCTGTCATTTCATAATATTGAATCGATTCCATGCTGAATAATTTTAACAATCCGAAAAATGAATGTAAAATGTTTCCTTGGTTGACTTATTAAAATTTTGGTTAGAAATGCATTTGATTAGGCAAGCTAACATTACTAATGAAATGTGTTGAGATATTTGATTTGAATATAATTCTACTTAGATTTCATTAAAAAAATATTTTGTAAAGTTAAATTGCTTTTATATTACGGTTTTATTTGTCATTGTTAGTATTTTGGAGAAGTTTACGTTATAACTAGCTACCCCCTTTTTAAAAACTATAAACGAAAAACTATACTTTTCTTATTTTTTATAAATTATTACCAAAATTCTCTATATTAGATAATTTTTACTATTGTATAGTTATACTTTTTATCTGTAGTCATTTTTTCCAACCATAACAACTTAAAAACGAAACAGAATTAACTTCTTGGTATCCTTTAAACCACGGACACTCTCGCATCGATTTATAATTCCATTACTTCAATCAAATTAATGTGTAATTAAAGTAAATCTCATTTAATCACAAACTTAAAACAGAATAACCACACATCATTTCCCGTAAACATTTCACAGGATTTTGACTTGATTAAGACACACGTTCAAAAGGTACTACTAAATGTAGCTATCTAATCACTTAGTGTTGTTGCGGAGAGGATAATTTACTGAAATTTTACCTTTCATGTCATTAAAAGAGTTTACTTAATCAGGAATCACACGAAAGAGGATTACAGATGAAAGCTCTTGTGCACAACTATCTGCAATACAATTTAACATCAAGATGAATTTAAACAAATTTCACAAGCACACACAAATAAATAAATTTCATTAAACGTTATCTATAATAGTGTGATTGGCAATATTTAGTATAAGTTTTAGTTACTTGTCATAGTCTTTTGTTGGGAAACTGCATAAGTTGTCTTAAATTTTCAATTGTTTCAACCAGTTTTAGCTTGTTCCACAGATAATTGAACTTTAACAGGTAAAGAAGAAAGAGCCATTAGTGGTTTTTGCCAGGAAGGTCTTTAGAGTTATTTTTGGTACTGTCTTGGAGAATAACACCTGACGAAAATGATATAACTTTGATTTATACAAAATCTAGAAATAAGAGGACATCATTAACCCTTTCAGTCCCAGTGATGCCATTTGGCATCATCACTTTCAATATTTTTTTCAAAATGTTTATGTCCCGCTAAGACATCCAAACACACATCATTCGATTCTTCACACTTTGTTCTATCAGACAAAATTTTACTTTCATCTCAATAGAAGTCAAAACTACTATTTTTTTTATTTAGAAAATAGTCAACAAGCGTTTCTCCTGATTTTTGATAAGTTCACTTCAGTTCCACATATTTAAAACACAATTTAAACTATTTCGGTTAAAATATTTACTAAATTTTTTTTTAATAATATGGTCAGATACCTTAAAATATATAACTCGAAGTGTTTTCTACAGTTAAAGTATTTTGGCATTGTTTCAAAAACCATATAAAAAATTTTAATGGATTTTTTTTTATGTTTCTGTAGTGTAGTAAATTTTTGGGACTGAAAGGGTTAAATGCATAAAATTATATAGAATAAAGCTAGGATGACCTCTTTCTGAGAATGAAAGTTGAGAGACTGCCAATTACTGTCTTCAATGCAACTCCTTTTTGTGGTAATACTAAGAAGAAGATCATAGGAGATGCAGAATGACTACCTGGAAAAGGATTTCGCCATCTTAAAAGCTAAAAACGGGAACTCGATTTCTGGAAAAAAGGCAGAATGGGATAGAATTCTAATGAAAGCTGGGAATCTTTCCACAGAAAATTTCATTTGCTTCCATACATTCTGTTTGGAGAGATTTGGGCTTGCGAAACTTAAAGATACTAAATTATTTGGCCTTTAATAGTGTGGATAAGTTGGTTTCCGATAATATTCCGAAGGTTTATTAGTGTATATGAATCTTGTTAAGTGTTTTACCACAGAAAGTATATCTCGACATTTTAAGCCGTGTTCAAGTGACTAGATAAACCTCCCAACTCATATGAGTTTTCCACATCCAAAAGGGCGTAAATACTAAGCAGTATTAGCACACGGAATAACGGACGCTACAAAATCAGTTGTAGCATCCGATAGCGACAATAATCGAATCTGTGGCAGTCTTCAAAGTTGACTAGTTAGTACCGAGCCAACCTTTGAAATTTGGTGACTGAGTTTCGGCGTGCGCTAATCCTTGTAGAAGTATTGTAAAGCAATTACGCCCTTTTGGAAATAAAAGACTCATATACATGATGGCCATAATTGAAATTCCTAATTAACGCCTGTTTACAGATTAAGATATTGGTTTGGCGCGTGTTAGTGATTGTAACAGTATTGCCAAGAAATTACACCCTTTTGGAAATATGCGAATCACACACAGGATTATCATAATTAAAATGCACTATTTTAAACCTGTTTACGGATAAAGCTTTTGCTCTGAAATGTGTGAAATTTTTTATGGAATGTATGGCAAAGATGGTAATTTGTTTCGTTTTAGTGAAAAGTAATTATTTTTACCACCAAAGACCGTTGTTGGTTAATTAAATTTGTCAAAGTGATGTATGTAATAAAACATTATAAAATATATCACTTTGACAAGTTTTCTCATTACAATAATCGAATTAAACATGGTTAAGAGAATTGACTTTAGTATTCTTTTCTAGTGCCCCAAAGATCAACTTTTATTTAAAGACGCCTTTAAAAATCACTTCCCCGAAAAACGCGTCATCAGTCTCCACTTTCGTAATCTGTGGCCTTTGAAAATTGACCAGTTGTTAAAGACATAACTTTACAGAATTTTCATAATGTATGCATGTCAAAGAACACATTGTAGACAGTGCGACATGCTACCTTCCGATTCAAGATGGTTTCCGAAATTGAGGGCCGTCAGGTAGAACATATTTTTTAGCCATAAATTTTTGAACTAATTTTGGACTAAATTGGTAATTTACCAAAATTTTCCGCTAATTGCAAAATTATTCTTAATTCGCTCAAGCAAATTCCTATATTTTAATTAATTTCCTATATTTTAATCATAAAACAATAAAAAATTCTGATCAATAATTTCATTAGGTAACAACTTTAAACTAGGTTAATTCAATTATCGCCGTAAAGTATAAAGATACACGACCAGATTTAAAGGTTGAACCGAAGAAAAAGTAATTTCAATGTCTTCGTAAATGAAAATAATTATATTAGTCGATTTGTATGAGATTAACAATAGAATGCTGGGGTAAATGATAATGTACTTGTTCTGTAACCGCACGAGCGCTTTGTAGAAACGTATTTAAACACGTACGAATGATGCTTTTATTTTTACAGAAAATTTAGTCCAATACAATAAGCCAAGAAAAATAAAATGCAATGTATCACATAAACACACTAGACAGCCTCATCTCCTATGACTCAATTCCGGCTTCCAGAATAATCGGGAAACAGACTTAAAAGGTAGTTAAATCCAGACATCTAATCAGGCAGTGCTTCTGAGTTGGAGGGCACTTTTGTAAAAGTCTCCCTCCCCCCTCCCTGGTGTCACGAAAACGGGCCTAATTAATCTGGCAACCCGCGGCAGGTAATCTTAAGTGAAAGCTCTTTCGCACGATTCTTATCATGGGGGCACTTTATTGGACGAACATAGCTGTAACTGCTATGTTCGTCCTGATATGGTGTAGGGGCAGATACATATGTATTCCAGTTTGTGTGCTAGATCAGAGATCCGCTTTATAAGAATTCCTTCAAGTAAGACAGACACAGAAAGAATTTTTACTGTCACAGAGGAAGGAAGTACACCGAGGACGAAGGCAGGAATCAAACCCTCACTCGTTACAGCGCGCAGACTGCTATAGTAGGTATATTTAGTATGTACGCTTGGAAAGCATTTCCTCCTCCATCCAAGAGTACGGTTTTCTTAGAAGTGGGGTGATTTAAAGCTTTTTCGGTTTTTTCTTTACCCTACATGGGGAAATACTAACTGTTTTGATTGTAAACCTCAAGCGCGCTATAGGATTCCTGCATTGGATTAGATAAGCGATGTTCCCCCCTTTTCACAGAAAACCTGTGAGGGGATAGGGGAAGAGAGTTTTTTCGAAGCTTGCATTCTGGCTAGAAATGATACAGTACAATTGTCCAAACCACTCGGCCGTCTTACTACTATAAAGTGAGAATTGAAATAAATAGTTTGTTTGAAAAAGAAAGAGAGTTAAGGGGGCGATTGCACTCGATTTACCTCGGGTCTCCAAACTTAAGTACCTCTGTGTTAATTCAATAGAAAAAAAGTATTCTATAAGTCATATTTCTCCCGCTGCATTGAATATTTTACACACAATTTTTTATATAATTAATGTAGCTTGGTTACAGGTCTCTGTAATCCCATTTTTTGAAATCGGTTAAAATCTTGTTTTCTGATTTTCAATTAGCATTTTTTTGGCATTCTATAATCTTAACTTTTTAACACTTTCACTACTGAAACGGCCCACGAAAGACCGTACGACTAAGGATTCAATAATGAGATTCCTATCAGATTACACTACTCTCAAAAAAAAAAAAGAGTGAATCCACTCAGTTGGAGAAGTTTTTTTTCGACACTGGAAAGAGTGAATATTAACTCAGACTGAGTTAAAAAATCACTCGTTTGGTGTGATCCTGTTGGAGGTTTAACACACAAAGGATTCACTTTTTTCGGAAAGTTTTTTTTCAAGACTGGAGGAGTTGAAAATTACTCAGATTGAGTTAAATTCGCTCGTTTGTTTTAAGAGTGTACGAGGAAACAAAAATCTTTCTTGGCGAAAGGGTTAAAGTATAAAAGTTCTTCAAGTAAAGTTAGAATGCAAAATCAAAAAGAGCGTCGTGACCACTATAACTTGGTTGCAACCAATTGTTTTTATACAAATAAAAAAAAATTAATACAATTATATTTGCAGTAGTTGTACATATGTTTTCCTATTCCTAAATTTACACTTGTTTTATTTTCGTTGATAATCCGAGCATAGAAGGCATTTCAGCAAGTAGTTTATCAATTAACCCACGTTTTCTATTGGATACAGTTTTTAAAGGATATTTGTATACAATCCAATCCCCTGCTCAAATTTCCCATTAATATCAGCAATACAAATTACAGACGAGTGGTATGAGCGAGGTTCCGATGTCAGTAGCTTCAATCACTCCAATTAGTGCTTGCGAAACATAATACTAATCGTAATATTACTTAAGGGGATACGGTACCTAAAAATTGGACAAAATAGCGATTTTCAAGTTTTTACTTCATATTATTTACAATATTTTTCTGAACATTTATTGAAAGTTTCATCATGATATCTTTTGTAGAAAAAAGTTATTACATATTTTCTAGAGTCATTCCTATAAGTTTGAATACGTATTTCGTCTGCTTTCAACCTTATTTCTCTGTTTCGCGTTTTTCAATTATCGTGTTTAATAAATCCTTAAGGGGTTTTGTAAATTAAGTGAGAATTTTGAAATTTTTAACCTGTGTCCCTCTATATGGTGCACAAAATTGTGCAGGGGATAAAGTCTACTATGTATAGTTTTTCTTTAAATGTGGAATTCAATAATTTGTAACTTTTTTGTGATTTTCAGTTTAAATGCATGTTGTGTTTTAACTGTAGATCACATTTAAAAATCAATGCACAGTTCTTGAACAAATATTTCTAAACACAAACTATAAAAGTTTGGTGGAGTTATTCTCAAAATTGAAACATGAGTAGCGTTTTAAAAAGTCCAAAATTGTGACTTTTTTTTAAATAAACGAAAAAATACTTGTAAATATTTGTTTCTATTGCTAGAAAATGTTTATTTTGAGTGAACATTATAAAACCAACATAATTTACAATTTCATGTTATTATTGCTAGAAATAATGTTTCGGGTACCGTATCCCCTTAACTTCTTCGTGCAGCTCCGGTGGCTCAATCGTTAGGATGCTGGCCTTTGGAGCTGCTGTGGCGGGTTCGAATCCCGGTCAGGCATGGATGTTTGTGACCGTCAATAAATTTTGTTATTTGTCTTGTGTTATTCCTTTCTTTGTGACTGTAAAAATTCTTTCTGTGTCTGTCCCACTTGACGAAAGCTTATAAGCGGTTCTCTGAACAAGCACACAAGCTGGAATACATATGTACCGTACCATACCATACTTCTTCGCTCCCTGGAAAAAAAATTTCGCTTCTATATATATATCGGTTTTTCAAGAAATCTAGTAAATCTAGAAAATTACTAGTTTGTATTTAAAAAAAGTTAGTATTAAGAAAACTTTTAAACTGAAGTTCAGAATGCTACAAAGTCCACGGTATGTAAACCTCTTCAGAGAAAAATTATTACAGAACTAACCGAATAATGTGAATTACATCAATTACAAACTAAGTAAAATGCTGGCGATTTCATTCGAGTGTCTGTCTAAAGTAAATATTTCACTGTTGGGTGTTCAGGCATCTCCAGTTAAAGGTATAAGTGGTTGTGTGCCAAATGAAGTCGTATGTATCATTAGTACTTTAAAAATATATTGTTGGAATGAATTTATGTTATTACTTTAAGTTAAACTTAACCTTTAATTAGGTAGCAGTTATTAGAGTGGATTATATTTTTGGAAAGTATTAGGTGTAAAATCATTTGTTTAGAAATCTAGCCTATATGTGGTGTATATGTTATAAGAATGTACTTATTAGAGATTTTATGGGTGTTATGAAAGGGGATAAACAGCTTAATCCGACTTTAACTTATTATTCTTACAATATTTATGATTTTTAAGAAATTCCCCTAGAAGTTAATTACTTTGGATTAAGTCCTGAATGCATGCATTGTAAGTCAAAGTTAACACATATTTAAATAATATTTTTCATCATTGTTAATTTCAAATATTCTTTTCAATACAAACATATATTAGTACAAATACTACAAAATATATAGTTTTTTTTATCAACAATTACTTAAACACATTAAATCTTAGGTTGAAATATCATAACGTCATTATCTTTGATATTTCTTATTTTCGAAGAAATTTTGCTTTGTGCTTAAAAAAAGATTATTAACCCATTAAAAAACTCAGCGTTGTGATAACAATAGATTACCAAGGCTTTCTGTGCCTATCAAAAGCTTATGAAATCTGTTGTAACGGAGTGTATTGTAACAGCTGTTCTGATTAGTTTGACGAAACATAAAAACAAAAATTGAAATTACACCATCCATTGGCAAGTGGTGTAAACCATTAGCTAGCAGTCTGCGTGCTGAAACGGGTGCGGGTTTAATTCCCGCCTTCACCCTGGGTGTACTTCCTTTCTCTGCGACAGTAAAAATTCAAACTGTGTCTGTCTTACTTGACGAAGGCTTATATAAGCGTGTCTCTGATCAAGCACACAAGCCAGAATATATATGTACCCTACCTTGTATCATCCATTGAAAGGTATCCATTTGGCCCTACTTTGCACACAATTTATGAGTGTGTATGCTCTTAGTTACGATAATTTTAATTTAGTTTGCTCTATCTGAACCTCGTAATTGGTTGTTGTCACTTTGTTTGTTGTTCTTAATCTAGAACCCAATACCATGATGTCCTTTCCAGGTAGTAGAATGTGTTGACACAAAGAAAATCGAACATCATTAATCTTCAAGAAGAGGAGATAAAGATAAAGGTTCTAAACACAAAAGCTTCTGTATTTGAGGTTCTGCTCAGATGAATTCCGATATTCCGGAAATTTGAAATAAGATCAGATCTTCTAACCATTTAAAACAATCACACTTATTTAATGTTTGCTAAATATTTGTGTTGACTCTTTACTCATGTCAAAGTTTTATTCAAATGAAATGCAAATGTTTCTTTTATTGGATATTAGGAGGTTTTTATCTTTCTGTTTGAGTCGCTTAGTTATCGAACCAAAATTTTTCATTAAATTTAACCCTTACCGTAGTTTTTACGATTAAAAAAGATAATCTATTTAATTATTACATGTTCTATATCGAGAATCAAAATATTACTACACTCAGAAAAAAACTCTAATTTATCTTCCCTAATCTGCATATAGAGAAACTATTGTGTGATAATTAAAAGAGTAATTGGCTCTTCGCTGCTGCGTATAGAACATACACACATAAACTTACATTGACTTTCAATACAAAAATTGCAATGCTAACAAATAATGCATGGCTAGCACAAAAATAATTGTTGAAAGTTAACTCGCATGTATTTTTCAAAAATGTAGTTCAGCAGCATTTTCTTTAATGTTTCGAATAAATAGCTACCTAGCAAGAAATCTATATTATTAGTAATTCAAATGAATGTTATAACTTTGTTATACATATTTTGGAAATCAGTATAATTTAGAGTTTTTCTCTTAGAGTCTGGATTTAATAACCGTCTCCTCTCGAGATTGACAGACGTGTTGGAGCAACACACATTTGTGTTCGTATGTCATCAACACAATTCTTGTATTGAAACAACACAATATAGTAATATTACCATTTTTACACAATACGTTTACTTGTTCTGTTTCAACACAAGTTTTTTCTTAGTATATCAGCGTTCCTCAGCAGCGGCACGTATGTAACTCTTAAATGCAAGTGTTCTAGTAATTAACAAATTTGTTATTCATTTTAATTAATTTTTTAAAATAAATTTCTGTAGGATCCCGATAATATTGCTCTCCTTATCTTTATCCAAATAACTATGAAAGTATTCATACACCACGTAACAAAAATTACAAGTATATAAAAAACTTATTTCATTTCAAATTGAATTTTTTTAAACAGAACATACAGTTTATTTTAAATCTTAAAAAATATATATAAAATAACGGTGCAGCAAATTTTTTAGCGTGTTACATTGAAATATTATTGGTAAGGAGCTCCCAGTTTATTTACACATTTTGCTTTTTAAATAAAAAAAGAAACATAAATATAAATAAAGATCAAACACAAACGCATATTTCACGCCTTCTAAAAGTTACTCTTTTTAAAAATGAGAAACTCGTGTAATATTCATATAATAACGGAACTGAACAAGTCTTCGCCAAATAAAGAAAGCTTCGCCTTCATAAATATTTTTAATGACTTTTCATCGCAGACAGAAGCTGTTAACGGGAAAGAAACTATCCTTGAGGCGGAGCAATATTTCCTCAAATGAACGAGATTTTCTTGACAACTGTAAACTAGATTAAAAAAGTTGAACGTGGACTTAATCGCTTGATTTTAAAAACTATGGATTATAAATGCTGTTGAATATCAGAGGTTCTTGGTTTATAGATTATGTCTCATTAAATAAATGTCTCTGTACTATTCTAAGATCTGCGTTCAAAGATCTTTAACTTTTGAATTTATTATTTTACTTAAAATGTTATGATAATTAGGCAATTATTCCATAATTATTTTACTTTTAATTTTTATAATAAAATTAGTCGGGGAAAAAAAGTCAAATTTATTCGATCTTTTATTGTTCTCCACATTTATGTTGGTTATTTGACTTTAACGATGTTGGCATTCTTTGCTACATCTCCAAGTAGGCAATTGTTAGAATGATTATTTTCGAATGCTTACAAAACAATTTTTAATGCTCTTAAACTTTCGAAAACAAAGTTTCATCTTTTCATTGATAATGTACAGTACAGCGAAGGTAATAAGAGCTTTATAACTTGGGTTCTTTTATACATTGACAACATTTATGTTTTATTCTTAAGTACTTTCTACATTTGGTTGTGTTTTTTTTTTGAGATATCTGAAAAGCAATAAACAAAAGTTTGTTTATTGCTTTTCATATTTTGAAATTAATCTTTTATGAACATATTTATTGTGTAAGTTGTTGTTAGAATTTCTAATAGCATTTTTATTGTCTTCATTAGCGACTGCATATGTTAAAATTTTTAGCAACTTCTCCGACAATTCATTTTCGAAGGGAAAAAAGGACATAGTATTATTATAAAAAGTTTCGAATGCGAAATTGAATTTTTTTTATTATAGTCTTAAAATTTTTTATCACCAGGTTTTACTATTTGTTTTACGGTGACTCTAGTATGATAGTAATTTTGAAAAAATTAAAGAATTTAAATTGTAATAGCGCAAACATACATGATTTACATGAAAAACAACTAGCACTGTTTATAAGGTTGATTGTCTATTTAGTTCTTTAACATTTTTTTACTTTAAGTATTTTACTATTATCTATTAGTACTTTATTATATGTTAATAAATATCCCGATTCCTATTGAAGTCAGATTAACTTCAATAAAATATATATAATTCTTTTTTTCAAAAATTGATTAAAAATTTTTTAATAGAGAAAACAATTTTACGAATTGTTTTGTTTTAACAAATGAAAATTTCAGGTTAAAGATAATTTTTGAATTTTTTCCACTTAAAAGACGTTTTTTTTAAAAATTTTTAACAATTAAGCTATTTTGTTCATCTCAATATACGCAAAACAATATAAAATGTATACAAAATATATGAATATGGAAACATTTCTGACAGTCTTATAATATCTTTTAAATAAATACCAGAAGGAATTTCCGATTAAGAATAGATAGTTCTACAGTAATGAACCGAATTATGTTTAATGAGATCTCCAGGGAATAAAAACGGTTCGCTGGGAAGATCCAAATTGCAAGTACTGTGCACGATATTGGGATTTCGATAATTATAAACAAAATCTGCTAGTTTTCTATTAATTTCGTAGGACGTCTCATAAATTGCACTTGCCTTATTTCAGCAGCATTTTAACAGGCTTAAGGGGATTTAGCTAGAAAATGATGCTTCGATCAATAATGTAATTTCTTTGGCAAATTTGGTGATTTACGTAGTTCTAAGGTACTGTGATTTTTTGTAGAATTTTTTAATGTATCATAACTTGACAAAAATAAAGGTTGTCCAAATAATTTATAACAAAAAGAAAGATGCTTTTCGAAGAAGACACTTTGAAAACGAATTTTGTAAATGTCCAAATCATTTTAAAACGCTAATGGGATATTATTTTGGAAGACTTTAATTTGTTGATAGTCGAGAAAGAAACTTTAATTTCAAACCATTTTTAGTGTTACTGAATTGAGAATAATTCTGAATAAATAAAAGATGATAATAATTCTCAATCATTGTGAGATCAGAGTAATTCTCAATCTTTATGAGATTGAAATAATTCACAATCACCACAATTTTACTGGACAAAAAGTTTCACATGGTGTCACAATCAGTGTGATATGAGTATGGTAAAACTCACTAATATTTTTCTTTCCTTAATGCAAAACAGATATTTTATATAAAAAACTCATTAAAAGTCAATGAAAATATGTCACTAATTTCAAATTAAAATTCTTATTACATAATACACTGCCAAAAAAAAAATTCAATTTTTTTTTGAATATATGGGGCAGTTGTTTGAGTTCAGTTATATGGGGCAACTTGTTTGTTATTTTCAAAAAACGTGTCCAAACATTTCGGATACTTCCTTTAATATTCGAAAACTTTTCTGAACTTTGAAAATAGTCCCGTATGCATGTGATTTATGCGATTATTGGTGGGACCCTCGTATTCTTGATTCTCGAGGAGGTTCAATTTCGAGGCAGACGCTTTAGGTACCAGGAGACGAATGGGTCTCATAGCGGCGTCTTCTTTTTCACTTCCATTTTTGTTGAAAGTGGTGGGCTGGAAATATTTCGCATGCGTCAGAGGCATTCATCTTCTTAACTTTGAAAATAAAGTAAACGTTTCAAAACTGATCAGGAACTTTCATTATGCTATGTCCGCACTAAGACAATCAAAACAAAAACTGACAACAAGTGCGCGCGCATCCACGCACAATTTGTACAGGCATGCGCGCATGCGCATTTTTGTCAGTTTTTTTGTTTTGATTATCGTAGTGTGGACATAGCCTTAAGAAAATATCTCTAATATTTTCAGAAACATTTCAGTTTAAGCCACGGTTTGTAAGGACTGAAGATGCACGTCAATTAGCTACAGAGTGCCCTGCTGTTAGCTTATAATTAGCGTTCTCATCCGGCGCATGTGCAGTGAGATAATAGGTAGATACATCGGTCATTGTGACAGTTTTGAACACTGTAATCAAACCACACCTAATTCAAGTTTTACGAAAGTGGAGACCAACAATATTTATGACGTAGCGGTCACGTGACAACTAGGGCCAATAAGAAAGCGGGCTATTCGAACGCATAAGTCAGCTTCAGGTTTTGTGTTCCCTACATTCCAAGGCAAAATTTTTTTCCTGAAATTTTCTTACAGTGTATCTGCAACATTGCCGCTTCATTTTGTTCAACTATCAGTGAAATTATCCCATAAATCCTTTGTTATCCTTTGAAGCAGGGCATTGTGAGTGCGCGTACATCGATAAGGGAAATGAAGAAAATTAATCAGTAGGGATCCACTTGTCAGATCCAATATCCTAAGAGAAAGACAACGCCGAATTGCTTCTGCTTTTCCTTAGAAATAATAGCTTACAAAGCTTAGCAATATTAATGGTTATAAAAATCTTTTCTACCTAGATGCAAAGAATAACTGTGAAGAAAGACATGATAATTATTTAAAATTTAGATACAATTGCTTACATCATGATAAATGTAAAAACATTAAAAATATTAACAATAACATTAAAAAAATGTAATTTAATTAATATTTTTATTTGGGCAAATAAAATAGCTGTAGTGCTAAAATAATACCTAAAGTGATTTAATAATTAATGAAGTCTAATAACACTGGACAACAAAATTTCAAAAATTTTCTGCGATGCTAAACTCGAATATAAGTTACGGTCGTTTTTTTTTCATTGTATAGGATACGGTCAATTTTGTTCACAGAAACCCTCCAAATTTTTGGTTATACAGGTTTTATTTCTATTATCCTCATACAAACTAAAAGTATTTGAGACTTGTTAGCAATTGCACTTTGCCCCAAATATAACAGAAGTTTTTAGCTATATTAATGCATTTACATGGCATTACAGTTATAGATTTATAACTAACACTAATTTTTGAAATTCTACAGCTTCTAAAACAAAAAAGTGCGAAATACAAGGAATTTATTGCTCTTTATTCTGCACCTCTTGAGATGAGAACAATACCTTGAAAGTTATCATTTCCTCCTACCCCCAGATTGATAATAACAAAATAAAATCTGTATGAGCACAAATTCGGAGGTTTTCTGTAAACAAAATTGACTTTAATTAATTTTGCTTTTGGTGAGCTCATGCATTTCGCCGTATCCTATACAATGAAAAAACGACCGTAACTCAAAAACAAGAGCTATCTTTCATTTTTTAAGGCGATATTCGTGTTTAGCACGTCAAAATTATTCAGAATTGGGTACTTTCACCTCATTCGCATTTTCACTGTTGACCAGTGTAATTAGATTAAATTGTACATTCAATACAATAGATTCTGCGGATTAACTAATACAATTTGATGTTTGAAATCTATATCCTTATTATTAAGTACACTAAGTAAAAACTTGTGTTTAAAAAGCACGAGTGAAATGCAAGTATTGTGTTACAAAGGCAAAGTTGATATATATTGTGTTTTTTCAATATTAGTATTGGAGTAGCAGTGTAAGAGCAGATGATGAGCTACATTTTGGAAGAATGCACGCGTGCTTCGTCTTCAACACACAATTTTTGTGCTAATAAAGCATTATTTTCATTCGTTTTATTATTTTATTAATTATTTTTTCGTAATACAGTTTTGAGATTTCAACACAGCTTGTGGACAGCACTGTGAAAAACAAAATGTTTTGTTTTGAAAGTCAACACAAGTTTTTATGAGTGTATGTTTAATACAAAACAGATACAAATCTGTTGTTTTTAACTACCATGCGACAGTTTATCTAAATCCAGATAACGGATTTTTTTGAAATTGACCTGTATCCTTTGACATAATTTATAAAGATTAAACTTTCATAACTATTAGTTAATCTTAACTATTTTATCTCCCTGTTCGATATCTTATTCTTTTTTAGATGACCCAGACCACAATCTCCTTTAGTAAGAAATGTCATCGAAGACAATAAAAGTCTGCAGTTGTCATCAGAAAGCTCTCTAAAGGAAAGTGACGACTGTGTATTTATTGGATTATCGATTAGCCTGACTTTCATATTCTTGGTCGAATTATCGTGTTACTGTCGTTGAGGTATTTTGTCTAACATATCAAACTATTATTTATGGACAGATATTTTTGCGGCTGGTCTAAACAAAAGCTATTGGCCCACAATATAATTTTAAATTATTTATTTGTTTATTTATTTATTACACAACACACAACAGATTAAAAATCCAATAACAGGTGTTGGAAGAAAATCAAGGAAGAAAAACACTAACAATGTAAAAGCACTGAACATTTGGTTTTAAAACATTGTATTGAACCTTATTTATTTACTCAGAAGAAACTCATGTTCAAACAGCACAAGTGGACAAACAAGTATAGTGTAAAAATTTTAACACTGCATTATATAGTTGTTTTATTATAAGAATTGTGCTTATGGACACAAAAAATAAGAGCTATGGACTTTAAATTTTTTAACAACCGTTACTAGTAAAAGTCGAATGAATTACATTTTCGAGTAACGTATGCGCGTAGAGTAGTTTTTTTTTGTTTTAAAGATATTGTTGAACTACGAAAAGAGACATAGGCAACGGATTTGGGACTCGAAATCAAAGTACCTGTTAGACGTTATAAAATGATTTTTGAGACAATCTCTCATGTGTAAATGGCTGCTGAAATAGTACTTTTTAGGTTTTAAAGTTATTGGAATTATCTTATAATGCATTAATTTATTAAGTTCGAATGAATGTCGTGTAGTGTTATATACCCGAGTTTTTTGACATGGGATTTTGGAAAAAAACGCACTCTTCTCTGCCCACAAAATGATTATAGTAAAAGCTTTCAACGAAAATGTATTTCTTTACATTCTTAATTTAAGTGACTGGAGATATATGCTTCAATGTGCTTTGTGGGATGAGCTTTGATATCATTCAAAACCAAACTATTGAAATTGAAAATAGTATTTAAGGATGTATCGAAACAAATTAGCTATTTTAGGATTACTCGAATCTTTCGGTAGAGAAATCAATTGAAACTATTTTTAACATGAATTTTCAATCTAAAATATATTTGTTCAACATACCTAGTTATTTCATAACTATTTGACTTATTTATATTCATAACTTTTATATTTCTATTTAGAACTATTACATATTTCTATTCAGAACTATTACATATTTCTATTCAGAACTATAATATATTTCTATTCATAACTATTGAAATTTAATTTCGATTCCTTCAATGCTACCTGTGGTATAATATAAACATTCCATTATACGTAATCGAATCCATATCCTGATTCTTTTTAACCTTATGTAGCTCCCGTGATTTATTACAGAAAATTGTCCACAATATACCAAAATAATTACTTTCAAACATATCACATTTTCTATCTGTAGAAATTGAATCAATGTTATTGAAACTAAAAATAATATTAGATTTTGACCTGTATCATTCTAAATACTTAGTTCTCAGTCCAATGAATTTCATAATTATTAATAAAAGTCTTATTGTGTTAATATGTTATTTTAATAGTATATACTTCATTTACCTGTTTCTTATTTTTGTGTGTTTGTATTTTCTATTTTGCTGGCTCAGGTCAACACTTGACCTCTAGTAAAAACTACGAAACATGTAAGGCTGTCCTAAATATTATCTTGATGGAGGATAGAAATGGAAAAAAGCCGGAAAATGCAAAGCTAAATTAAGCCAGGTTAAAAAAGTTTTTTTTTTCTCAGAAATCTAATTATTAGTGTGATGGGGCCGTGGGTAGCATAGTGGTTTAGGTCTCGAGATCGAGCCCCGATACCACTGAAAGACCCACGCGGAGTACGTAATCGTTAAATCTGTGGGTCTGAAAGTCCTGTGGGCGGTGATGACGCGTTTCCCACGGGTACAGGTCCCTGGAGACCATTTTCTTCAACTTCAGGGCCATGTCTAAATTGCGGAGGTGGCGATAGATGGCAGCATCAGTCATTTATGCGTGTGCCTGCTTGACCTGCCTTACTTGACAAAGGTTTATAAGCGGTTCTCTGACCAAGAACACAAGGCCTGAAAATATGTTTACCAACCAACATTAGTGCGAAGAAAGCCAGTTATACGCTTTAAAAATGACCATTATATAAACAAATGTGTCCAGATCTATATAATTAAATATCATTGATTTAACAAGATTGCGATATCCGCCATTAAGATAGATTAACTTATGAATCTCTTAGAAAAAAGGCAGGTGTCTTGCTAAAGAGTCAGATACGGCGCCCCCTTTTCCTCTGAAGGCGCATATATATTAATAAGCCAAGCAATAGATGAAACAGCTCCAAATAACCATTACTTAGGTCCACCCAAACCGAAACAATTTCCATGCTTAAGAAAAAGTGTGTGCCGAGGAAAAAAAAAGCCAAATTCCGGAAACAATCTGTTCGTAAGCGAGTTAATCTCCCAGCTGTTGCAAGCCTTGTGTTTTCACAGGCGACTCGGTAGTTTCCCCTCCTTAATCCAATATTTTCATCTACCGAAGTGGGATTCGCCAAAGAAAAGAGCATCGATTTTCGTTTCTTGTAGTTATCGTGCCTGCGTAAGCAAAATTAAGGGTAATAGTTGCAAAGCTTCCATTCTCCGAAGTTTGACTAAGATATAGGGTCCGGCCCGTTTGTTTGCGATTTTTGAAGACTGTAAATCCATTGGGATGGAGTCGTAAGTGAACGGGCGGGTCCCTATATCTCAGTCTAACTTCGGAGAATGAGAGTTCTGCAAATAGACCCTTTGAATAAAAAATACTTGCAAAACATCGCTCAAGGAGGTTGGGCCAAGCTGTAAGTGATAATTTTATCCCAAATGAGTTTTTTTTTGTCAAAAAATTAAATGGAAATTCAGGAATACCCTTCATGAACTACGCACTCATAAGTTCAATACTAGTGTTATAGAAACCCTTAACTTAAAACAACTACTTCTTGGGACCTCTGCCGAAATTGAATCTATGAAAACTCTAGAAAAGCTCTTGAATCTCCATAAAAAGTCTTGAGTTTCAATCGAATTGCAGAAGGAAATTAAATTCTTTCTCGAGCTCTGTTTGGTGAATTAATGTCACGTGTGAGCAGAGCATCAAACTTCTGCTCCCATGTACCCCTTGTGCTCTATTGTTTGAAATTAAAATTTTTATTATTTAACTATTTTTTAAATCAATACTAAGTGTTATCTACCTTATTTTATTGTTACGTTGTTGTTTTTTTTATTAGATTTTAGATGAAACATTCTTTTTTTTAGCAATACTCAGTAATATATATGTTATTTTATTGCGAACTCCATTCTTTTAAATTTTATTTCTTATTATTAAACTAATTCTTTTTTAGTCAATTCACAATGCTATCAATATTATTTTATTGCTGTATTGTTTCCATTTTAATTATTATTAAATTAATTATTTTTTATTGATAATCAGTTCAATCAATAGTACTTCATTGCTCCATTGTTTTCGATTATAATTTCCATTATTATAATTTTTTAATCTATACTCAGTACTATCAACACTATTTTATTGCTTTATTGTTTTCCCATTTGAATTCTTATCCATTTGTTTTACTCATAGAGATAGAAAAACCGTGAACTAGCGCACACTATCTAGAGGAGAAACGTAATGATGAAACTAGAGGGAATTTTGTGCCGAAGCATCACCTCAACATGGCGGCGATTGGCGTAGAAAAAATTAGTACTACAATTGCGATTTTGTTTTAAAAATCATGATTGCTGAGTTGATTCTAGTTGATAACTGTAAATATTTCGAATATCCTTTTGTAAGTGTAAAAAATAATATTATTAAGCAACCGAAAATTTGCATAGTTGTTTATTGATAATTTGTGTGGAATTAATGATTTTATATTCATCGTTAAGCCTAACCAATCATAAAATGTCGTTCAAAATTGAGTCTGACATTAAAATTATTTAACTGAATAGAAATAGAACTACCCAAAAAATGATCCTGATTCATGCCTCATCAAAGTACAATCCCCGTCTACAAAAAATTTCAAAGATCCACCAGCTCTAAGAAATACTTGTATTTTTGTCAAACCAGTACGATGGAATGGTTAACATAACTCGTTGCATTTGCGATTTATGGTCCCCCAAGTTTCCTTATCCGGCAATTATTGGCTTGGTTGAGGATCTGAAAAGAATGTGCGAGCAATGTATGGAAATTGGGTATTAATAAAACGCCTCTGGAATTGTTTGCGGTGTTTACATGACTACTTTGACATTATTTATGGTATATGTGTTACGTGTGGAATTTTAATAGCACAGGTGATCAATACTACTGCTTAAGTAGTGAGAACAACTTTAATGAGGGGTTAAGGATAAGGTGTAGTTTAGAATTGGAGCTTACATGTGAACTAAGTTCTGGGTTACCCATTGATTTAAAAAGAAAATACTAGTAAACACATCTATTGAAGTTTTGACTTAGTATCAATAAATAAGCCGTAGAGATATCATTGAAATGGAATATGTGTTTAGTCTGACTTAAAGTAATGCAGCTTAAAAATAATTGTACTAGTTGGATGTTTATTTATATAACGTCGCTTTGACGCTTATATGACTCGTAATTTATAAAATAATACTTGAATAAACTCGGCGTTGCACGGGTTACATTTAATAATGGGGTTGGTTAGCTATCTGGAAATTAAAGCCCTTTCATATTGATGCAGTATTATTTACTTTAAAGTTGGAATAATGATATAATCCTAGCCCTTTTTATGATGTACAAACTAAACAATTGAGCAAAAATATTATGAAATATATCTAATTCTTTCCTTTTGTAAACAGCAATATTTAAAAAAAACTGTTTCTAGAATAATTTCAAATTCTGAAATATTATTGCAATCTTGTAGAGTAAATCTGTCCAAGTAGTAAAAATCTAATAAAGTTTTTAAATAAAAAAAATCAAAGAATACTGTTGAAATTTTAATCTTACATATTAAACTCACTTGCTTTTTTTGTACTTTTATTTTCCAAATTAAAAATTGACTTAAATCCTTAGCTTATAACAATGGACAATGCTATTCCTATGGATATTGATTTGAAGTTATTTATGCTATACCTTAAAATAATGACTAAGATAACCGAAAACTAAGTGCCTTCTATTTATTCTAAATGGAAGGAAATGCTCCTAAATACATCGAAATAGTGTTTCAATTGGTTTTTCTTCTTGAAAACATTATTCATACTTACCATGTTTCTTTTTACATATTTTTTTTTATGGAAGACCCAATGAAATGGTCGCCATTTTGTACTAGCAAACAATAACGATTAATCCTTCCGAAATAACTATTTTTAACATAAAAAGGAAATGAGGGTTTATGAACAGCTTATTCGTGTCCTTTTTTACTTCCTATCCCGCTCCTAAACGACAGCTTAAGATAGTCATTACCTTTAAGTTACGTATTAAGTGAGTCGTCAATCAGTATCTTCCATGTATTACAGGATGTAATGGAAAGGCATTTTTTTTAGATGATCGTTAAATGTCCTTGTGAGATATTTTAATGAGACAGATTTAATTTTTTTTGTTCTGAAGTAGCGTTGGAAAAATCAAGGAAGCTATTAATTCTCGATCGAGCTATTACTGTAAGTGGTAATTTCTTTTATTTGAAAAGTGTGGTTGTGCATAATTTGTTATTTCTTTTGATTCATTGATTTTTTGTTGTCAAGAGTTTAAAGTTAGGAATTTCTTCCATCTTAAGAACTTTCTTTTCAAATCAAGATTTAAGAAGGGAGATAGACAAGAGACATGGATATATGTATTGAATATGTTTAAGAATTTTTTTATACGATAAATGTAGATGGCTTAAATATTTCTGTAAATTATTTTTCTTTATACGTTCATATAATTATTTTAAAATTATGTATTAAAAACAAAAACAAATTTCGAATAAATTAAAAAAATAACGTTTGGAAAAATATTCAATACAATAACGAAAAATCGTTGAACTGGCACATATTTGTATTATTAGAAATAATGTTGATTGGAAACTTGTCTATTTCTATATCTTTAAGGCCAGTAATACAGTGAAATT
Source organism: Hylyphantes graminicola (assembly GCA_023701765.1). Lineage (NCBI taxonomy): Eukaryota > Metazoa > Arthropoda > Arachnida > Araneae > Linyphiidae > Hylyphantes > Hylyphantes graminicola. Next base: position 24,760,833 of record CM043111.1, read on the forward strand.
CGATTACAACGACATCGTTTGCAATGATAGCTTGTTTATAACGACATAAATGTTCATTTACTTGAATTTCCCACATATAGACCTTAATATTATAATATCTTGCTCGCAAAGGCAATGTAAGAGCTTAGTGGAAGAACGTGCTAAGTGACTAAAGGCGAAAACGAGAAAACGATCTTTAAAGTTTTAAGTTTGCTCTCAGATTTTCTGAAAACGGTTATTTCAGGCCATAAAAAATATTCTAAACTTAATTTTAATAAAAAATGGGAGAACTTGTTATCATTAAAGAAGTTAGTAATATGTTCATTGACAAAAAAAATTCAATATTTTTAAAACTGTTACTTAGCACGTTATTACACTAAGCTTTTCACTTTTCAATTAACTCTTTGGTTATAACACTAAAAAATTACTGTTAAAAAAAGGCTTTATTAAAAAATCCTCTTTTATATATTTAAATTTTTTTATTCGACAGACAATGCAAAAAGTTTTCAACTTTAAAGTATATGTCCCACCTAAAATAAATTGACCGGAAAATGAGAAATTAAACTTGCACATGTGATTAAAAGGTTTTCAATAGATGGAAGTTTAGAACTTTTTAAAATTAATAATAGAAGTACATAATACCCATTTTGCATGACTTATTAAAAGTTTTCGTTCGTTAATGAAGATGTTAATAGTATTCGCAAATGAGGCAAGAATTTTTTAAGCTAAGAAACACAAAAATAATAAATTTTAGAATATAGGCATTATAGAAGTAAAAATAAAATTTTAATGAAAAAGTGATTCCTTCAGTTAACACATTGCTATTTTTCTTCAGCGCAAAATGAGAAGCAACACAAAAATCCAACTTTGAATTTAAATTTCAGTATATCTAATTTCAAAATAAGCCTTTCCCGCCTTATCCAAATATAAATACATCCTCCGTCACCTTCTAATATCCCGTGTTTACCGAAAATTTTCCATTAAACCCTGTCAATCATTTTCAGTCGGTAGCATTTTCTGCATATGGATCATCTCCCAACATGTTGCAATATAGGAGAAGCTAATTTTTCGCGCATTACTCCGAACTTCTCCCCTGGCGGTTATCATCTTAATTTTCTCGTGTATTTAGCCATTTGAGTTCATTTAAGTGTACTGTTGTTTATACTTACAAGTAGTTTTTCATAGTGTGGTGTACTGTATACTTTAAGAAACAACCAATTTGAATGTAAACAAGGTGGAAATTACTGGATCTATTCTAAGGAATGGTTAATTTCTCTTAACATTGCTAAATTTTTAAACTCACTTTTCTTTTCCTCAATGAAAAACGAAGTTCGGTCTCATTCCCTGTTAACACCCTCTCATCTTCACTTTTGGGGGCCCTGGTGGTCTAGTTGGTGTGATAGCGCCTCACACTATAAAAAATGAATGCTCAAAAACTACGAAATTTTCCTTAATTTTGACGATTCCGTTACTGGCAAATGCTCCGAGTTTTCGTTTCCTCAAAGTGAGGAAATTTTGAACTCGTCATTTTTATGAGGATTTGACAGTTGTCTAATCTAAAGAATAATATTTCGTCAATTTTGAGCATGTGAGTACAACGATTGAGATTCAGTTTTCCCTCAAAATCAAAGATACGCACAGACTCGTCAAATCACGGATCGTAAAAAGGAGTGATTCGCGTTTACTCATAAAGTCACATGGTAGTTTCACGAAATAATCCTCAAAATGTAACGAAATGAGGCTTGAGGGATCATGAATCGTCAAAAAAATGAAAAGTTGTTATTTCTGAGAGTGCATTACGCTAACTCGCTAACATTTTGTGCACTGTACCAGGGTGTGGACAGGGTTACTATA
>CM043111.1:24763165-24840621 GCA_023701765.1 Hylyphantes graminicola
TAACACTAAGCAAACCAATCACGTTAGGTCAATGTTTAAGTTGAAGTCAAGTAAATACAAGTGGGGTTCCAAAACACATGAAGTTAACATAAACTTTAGGAACTACAAACATTAAATATAAAGAAACAAGCATTTAACATTTAGGTTCCTGCCTTATGGACGATCAGGCCCTGGCTACTAGATCAATGGTACTGGTTACTGTTAAGTGGGATGCAATTGAGCATAATATTAGCACTGATTACTCAAGTCCTCTTTAGACTTCCCCGACCGAATATAACGACTTCTATTGACGTTTGCATTGTATAATAATGGTTGCGAAGGGGCGAGTTCATTTGAGACGAATTGCTGTCATGAGGGGCATCTCTGTGGATACGATTGTCTATTATGTGTGTGGCTGTCGTGGAAACATTATTTTGCAAGGCGATGCATGGTACTTGTGGTTGCGTAATAGGGATATACAGGAATAATCACCTACACTTCGTGCCAATCTAACTAGGAAAAAAACAAAGAGCAAAAAGGCAGAGGGAAAAATGCGATTGGTCCGTTAGTTGGAAACTCTTGTAAGGTAATATTTATATACAAAATCTGAATACAATTTCGATAAAATACAGTTTTTATTCCGATAAAATTGCCAAATTTTGTCAAATAATGTTCAAATCTGTTAGACATGTAAACGTAAAAGTCTTATCGTAATTTAATCTTTAAACAGAATCGTAAAGGCTTATTTTTAAAACAAACTTTATTCTTCGGATCTCTTAACTGAATACAACGTCTTACTTTTTCGAAAACTTTCATATTCAAGCGATATCTCACGATCTTGCAATCATCGAAATCTGAGTGATGCCAACAGACCTTAAACGAAATTAATGTTTTAAACATGTTTCCTGGATGGATTCACAAATTATTGATGGGACTCTTTACATTCGCGGAAGGATCTTCTCCACAGCATATTTCTATTTACCAATTTAGGTTGGCAAGAAGTGTAAGGGGAATGAGAGTGGTATACGGGCCTTTAATCCGAAGTCTTCTCATTGCATTTATCGAATTGAAAAAAATGGAGCCTTATTTCTCCTTCTGTATAATTTGTTTTTCAAACCGTTTTTTATGTAATAAATATAGCTCTGTTACACAGCTTCATAGTTCCGTTTTTGAATTTGATTCAAATATTTTGTGGGAAAGCTATTTGTTAAAAACTATAAAAATATTCTAACCAATCTTTAAAAAAGTTTAATTGTTGAGACGTTTAAGGTAGGCAAATACCCAAAATTCTAAAATTTTTACTATTACTTTAATATTTTCCAAATTTGGCATAGTGATTTCAAATATAGTGAGCAATGCTTTTTAGGCAATTTTTTTTATTTAAATATAATTGATTGATTTTAAACCGTGTTTTTCTACTAATTTGGTTTGGTTTGGTTTGAATTATCGTCGCACTAGAGCTACACGAGGTCTATTGGCGACGGGCGTCGTATTTTAGAACCACAGTCAGGTGACGAGCCAACACCTGAATAGGCACCCAACGCAACCGTTAAGGGCGACATCGTACGCAGCGTTAGGACTTTGAAGGATATTTAACGTGCACTCCCTTACACGGGGTATTATTCGTCGGACATTTTTGGCTACACGGGCCGTTTATAGGTCGGCAGCTATTTTGGCGATGCCCGGACCCGAACCTGGGACATTCCGCATGCTAAGCGAGTGCTTAACCGACTGGGCTCCCCAGCCCCCTGTTTTTCTACTAAAAAAAAAGAGGTTTACGCCAACAAGTCTACCACATTGAATTTTCATCCTATGCACATTTATTATGTGTTAAATTCTTCGTTTTGAACTGATACATGCAATGACCCTCTAGAGTTACATACAAATCCACGTTTCCACGCAATCTCAGGAGAACGAGTGCATAAGAGATTGTCTTTTTCCACAACATCCAAAGATCGCAAACTTGAAACTTCTTCCCATGAGCTCGTCCATTCGGTGAATTAAAATCAAACGACAGAAGGTTTTTATGTTTCGGAATTATACTTAGAGTTTTTATTGGGCTTTCGTAGATTTGCGGGTGAAAGCAGACTGGCGAAGTACCGGATTACAGACTCGCATAAAATAAATTTTTAAAAAGTTAATTTAGAAAAATAAGCATGTGTCTGTATTGGGATATCATTTTTATTTTTTATAATATCCCTGATGTGTAAGTAAATGTGAGTAAATAAAGGATAAAATAAAGAAATTTCTTTATTCAAGTTTTATAACTGCTTTTGGATATTTGCAAATTAACAAAACATAGACATTTTGTTGTTGTTTGAGTGCAATATTGGTTTTACATCCAATGCTGCAAAATATTGAAAGACATATTTTAATACATGCTAACACATCTTTGGCATTTCTTAAGGTAACTCGCTACTTTGAAAACTCAAAATTTTGAAAAATTTCACAAATTTGGTTAAATGTTTTTTTTTTTCAAACCCCATTATTTACGTTAATTCTTTTTTGAGATTTTTATTCTGGGCCATTCCACGGGTAACTGACTAACATTCGGAAGACGAAATAACAATGTTTTACAAAATAGCGGGACAATTATATAGTTTAACAAATTAAATTTAAATTTGTTATATATTAAAAGAGAATTTTTAGCTGAATTCAAATATGGTTTGCAATTTTAGATAGCTCTTATAGAAATTGTGAGAAAAATTATTGAAGTTGTGGTAACTGACTGACATGTCTGCAACTTTCATTGACACTTCAAGTTATTTAATATAATTTTTTTCTGAATATAAAATAGGTGGCTTTTAAAAGTCAGGCCAATATCAAAGTGCAAGAAATAAACTATCCAACACATCATTTTTGATATCAAAATATTGAATCCTGTAAAAACACCAGCTTTTAGAACGCCTTGGTAACTGACTGACATAATGGTAACTGACTGACATGTTAAGAGTGGGTGTAATAAATGCATCCCATTACAAGAAATTTTGCTACTTTTGGTTTGGGTAAATGTGTTGAATGTTAATTTGTAATGTAGGGAACAATTTAATTATAATTTTCTAACTAACTTATGGGAAGTTTAGGGAAAAAGAATATTTCAAAAGTGTAAGAATTTAACACTTAAAATTTTGGAATTTTTTACTTTTCGGTTAAAACCAATTTTTCTTCTAAAAAAATATATATTCAAACAATGAATTTCAGTGTGTTAAAATAGAGATTCCAATCTTTACATCATATAAGACAAGAAAAAAAATCACATAAGACACGAAGTATTTACTTAATTTTGAAATTTTGGTACCGAGGTTGACATTTTTATGGAATTGACCTTCTATGATAGTTTTATCAAAAGTTATGGCTATTTCAGTAAAGCATAGTGTGTCAAATTTTGCACGAACCAAACCAGTAGTGGAAGAAAGAACTTCATACTTTAAACACGTTTTCTGAGAAACGATATTTGTTAACAACAATGTTTTTTTAAAACCTGATATCTCAAAAACTACGTGATATAATGTTATAAAATCGTCATAGCTTGTTTATTATAAGTTCATTTGTCTTTTGAAAATAGATCTGTGTAAAATAACTGATAGAATTTATTTTATTGATTTTTTAATGTTAAAATGTTCTTGAATTTAAAAAGAATTCTATAAACATGGCTTTGATTGTATGTAATTCCAAAAATATTAAGAGTTTTGCTTAAATCTCATTTCAAAACATATAAGAGGGTCTAATAAATGGCATCGCCCAATATTTAAGGAACAAATGAATTGTTATTTTTTTTACTTATGACGTTTTGCGTTAGGCTTATATTTAAAGCAAATTTCTTCAAAAATCAAAATTTATTTAAAAATAAAATTTTAATTTTATATTTGTTCATATATTCAATTTAAAAATTATTATTCATTATTACCAAGTTTCTTAAAAAAAACTTTGCAACTTAACTTAATTTTCCTTATGAACTTCCTTTCCTTACATGAAGAAATTTGTAACAATACTAAAATTAATGGCATTCAAAATGTATCGTAATACAATTATACCTGCTGTAATACCAAAAATTGCCAAGTCAGATTTTATTCAACCATCTAAATTTATAAATGTTAGGATTTTGAGCCCACAAATTCTTGACAAATGACCATTTTCTTTCTAAAAAAATAGTTCTTTTTTATACAAATAAAACCAATAATTCTTCAGACACAATTTAAAAAAGCAATTTTTATATTTTAAAACACAATCTTTGAACTTGTCCCTGAAACACGTTGCCAAGCTTTACTAGTAATAAAAAATAAGGCCACGCTAAACAATTGTTTTATGTATATATAAAAAGAAAAAATATACTTCCCTTTACAAATTGCATTTCATTTTTCTATTTTCTGTCCGATAAAAGTAGGAATAAAAGAAATGGAAAGAGCGGGAAAAAAAGAACTTTCGAAGGCAGTGTTTCGCTAGCGTTGCTGAAATATGTTCCCCTTTGTAACCCTTCGCGAGAAATATTTTCCAAGGCCTGTCTTTGCTACGAACAGCCAGCCGGACAGATCGCTATGTATTGAGGCCCGGAGTATTAAAGTTTGCTATGGAGTCAGCAGTTTACGAAAGAAAGTTCGATTCGTTGATGCCCATTTTGAGGCTTTCGGACTGCCCACTTGCCTCTGTTTAAATTCTTGTTTCGGAGTTTAAAAAAAAAAAAAAAACCAAGAATTTAAGGGAGGTTTCAGCGTTTCTAGAACAAAAAAAGCTATGTGTTACGTTCTTCTGTGAAATAGAATTTTTCAGTAAAATGATTGTTTGAAATTAATTTAATTTTTTTTCATGTCGCGCACTTATGTTATAAATATTATATTTCCTGTTTCTTCACTATTACCATCGTAACTATGTTACTATGTAATATGTATTGATTTGCTTACATTATTTTAATATTATTATACTTGTCTTTTGTTAACGACTAGGTTCATTAAAATGAATTAAGTATAATGATGATTTTAAAGCATTTTTATAATCTATGAATAAAAATATTTAATTCATTCCTCAAAATCATAAAATGTGTACGAAAGTTTTATGCAAATTTCTTACAAAAAATAATCTTATAAAATTAAATAGCACTACATTTCTAAATACTAGATTTTTTTTATCTGCACTTTTATCTTGCGCTTTAAGATACTAAGACTTTAAGATACTTAAAGACAAGCATAATCATTATTCAGGAATCTAAATTTACACTTGTTAATAAATTACAACATTGGTGAAACTGGTCTGACGATTCCTCGATGTAACTTAAAATATAATATTGCATAAGTTTTAAATATGCAATATTACAAATTTCTCGTTATTGAATAAATACAATTTATATTTACATGGGGGAGAGAGAGAGAATTAAAGGAAACTATTTTATAATAAGTTCTGAAATTTTGTAGATCTATTACAAGAATAATTTTATTGAATTGATTATTTTCGTTAAAATGGACGTGAAAATAAGATATAAATGTATATAAGAATAAAATTTCAGTGGTTTATAAGTCCATCATTAATTAATTTAATTATTATTAATCAGTCAATAATTATTAATTAAGTGGTTTTGTAAGGCAATAGACAGTAATATTAGCTTATAAAACTGAAGTGAAGCCACCCAAAGCTTTCAGCAATTTTCAAGCAATTTTCCTGCTAATAAAGATTTTTTTTTAAATTACTCTTTTTTTTATAAATAAAATTTTTGAATGTATTTTTTTGTATGAATTTGTAGTAGTTTTCATGTTTTATAGACATTTGGAAGTGTTTATCAAAATTTGCCTAACTTATTGTTATTAAATTTTCTCATTTTAAATTGATCCTAAAATTTATTAAAACTTTTTTGAACAAGTAGTCTTTGGTATACGACGAAGGGTATTGTATTTTTAACCAAATATATAAGCTATTACACAAATAACAAAATTTCTCGTGAACTTAATTACTTTATTTGTCATAAACAAGAACTTTAAACAAAATATACTTTCTAAAACATATGTTGTTTTAAAAAAATAAGAACATTTTTAAAGATAACATTAGTTTAAAAAAAAATCGTTAAAAATGAAAACATCTTTTTATTTTTAGAAATAAAACTTATTAACACTTATATAGGCATTCACTTAATCTTGGATTGCCTTGTTTATAAATGCTGTTTTTTATACTAATAAACAGCTTAATTGTTTACTTGCTAAATTCAATACAGAACTCTTACTTGAATTCTATATAAAACAAGCAGCATTTTTCTCTGAATATCAGCTGTCAGTTAACGAACTATTTAATTCTATTTTCTAGTAAATATTTACACAGTTACCAGGATTTTTATTTGCTTATGAGATGATTTATACGAGGTTATTACAATGTACAAATAATAACGAACCATTTTTATATTGATTCTTTTTATGGTTGAAAAGCTCCTTTGTATGAATATAGCAAGCATGGAAAACCGACAGCGTTTTACTTCGGTTCCATTGAAACAGAATTGTTTTCTTAAGATATTGCGAGCAAATTCTCTTGCAACATAAACCCCTTATCATGAATTTTAAATTTCTGTTGCGAGAATATTTATTTCTTGGATGGTTTAGCACCAACGACACCGGAGAGATTCCAGCAGTCGCGTTCAGATAATGCCAAGAATTCGTAAGCCTCGCCAACACGTATATTAAATATTTCGCCGAGATTGGGGAGATAGTGCACCTGTTGTTTCTTTACCTTATCCTCGACATTGGAAATTTTTCTTGTTATGGATTGGATTGGATTGGTTGACATATATTTTCAGGCTTGTGTGCTTGGTCGCAAGAACCCGCTTATAAGCCATCGTCAAGTAGGACAACACAAGACACACACAAACACATATGACAGATGTTGCCATCTGTCTCCACCTCCACAATTTAGACATGTCCCTGAAGGGGAAGGAAATTTTCTCCAGGAACCTGTACCCATGGTGAACTGCGCAATGACCGACCACAGGATTTTCGAACGCAACAGATTTTACGAGCACGTACTCCGCATATATTCGGTAAGTCTTCAGTGGCACCGGGTCTCGAACTCTCAACCTTCCGATCTGGAGTCCGAGATCGTGACCACTAGGCTCCTTACAGCCCCTTCTTGTTGTGCTTAGGTACGTGAATGAATTGTTTCCGGCTGATTGTTTCTAGCCTTCCGTGAGGACGCTTAAACACAACCATTTAACCCTTGTTATTTAGAACGCTGACAAGAGTTGTTTGGGTGGTTGGTAGACATATATTTTCAAGCTTGTGTGCTCGGTCAGAGACCCGCTTATAAGCCTTCGTCAAGTTTTTCTTTCGTGTGGGTAGATTTTAGAAAGCACATGCAGCTTCCTATCTTTGATTTATCAATGTAATTATAAACCTCGGTCAAGCGACGTTGCTGACACATGATTCGTCACTTAATGAGAAATGAATCGGATGACTTCGGGCCATTTTCAAAAATATAGTACGAATAAGTTATATGTACACGGAAGTACTTATTTAAATGATTTTTGCATTGTCTTAACATTCCATTTATACTCTGCTCAAAACAATTAGGGAGCACTTTTCGTACTTTTGTTAACCCTTTCAGTTCCAACTTAATATTTTTTATTCTAAAACTCTAAAGTTTGTGAAGGAGATTCATTATGAAACCAGAATGAAAATATAAAAAAAAACAGGGGGGGGGGGATTGCGAGATCCAATTTTTAAGGGAAAAAAATTGGAATCATAAATTTTGAATAAGTTGTAACAATATTTTTTCAAAGGGTTATTTGTAAAAAAAATAGGTTAAATCATTTTTAAGCATTTAAAAATGCAAGAGTGAAGAATTTAGGGTTCATTTACTTCATAAAATATTTTGGGTGTGGATTTTATTCTACCATGTTTTTATATTTTTATTTTATTAAAACAAACATCATTTGATTTTTTTTAAATCCCTATCTTTTCCTAAAGGATTTTTCTAAACCCCACAAATGACACAAAGAAAGAGACGACACAAACACATAGACAAATAACAACATATATTGACGGTCACAAACATCCATGCCTGATGTCTACCCATATGTTCACTGCTCATGCACTAGATGAGGACGCATCGCTAGACGAGAAATCTAACTAACCACCCAAGCGAAGATAAAACGCTGAACAGAAGGACGCTTTCTAGTGCCGTGACGAGCGTGTTCAGTCCTTGCAAACCAGTGCTTAAAGCTCGGCGAAAACTCCCAATAACATAAGTTATCTCCATACATTTAGAAATCGTCATAGAAATCATAACGATAAGAGAAGAATTTGAAGACGGAAGGAAATGCATATGCATGTGCACTTGTTTCGTTATGGGAACAATAGCGAATTCTTTACCGATACATTTGTAACTGCAATCCTACCTAAGTTATTCCGTTTGTTCGGGAAACAGTTTGTTGAAAGTTAATGAAAGACGGGATTTAATTACCTTTGACGACGGAAAAGGAAACTCGGTATTGTTTGGAGTTTTGCATCTTGCGTTGGTGCCGCATTAATTTTATACATGGTTACCTTTGAAACCGAGGAAAACAGCGGAATAATATAATTTAATTTGTAAGAATACTACTGTACTTTTGCTTGATGCAACACACCCTAACTGTAAAATTAGCAACTCTTTAAATCTTATGTGATAACTGAAATTGTTGAGTGATTATCTTGCATAGTTTTATGGCGTTGTAATTTTTTAACGTAATAGAACTATGTAACATTTGAAATCGTAATAAAAATAATGTATTGATGTAATAAAAATAATGTATTGATCTAAAAAAATATCTGTTGTTCATTCTTACCTGTAGTTCTATTCTTACCTGTATATCTGTAGTTCTTCATTATACTGAATGCTAATATTTATAATTTTGTAACATGGAATTTTTGTTATAACAACATATAGGAAAAACGGGTGGGGTTTAATGCAAGTATATATTTGCTCAAGGCTTATATATTTCAAATTGAAGTACCTGGTCACTTCCAAATATATTTTCAAAAATAACTCTTATTCATTTCAAGACCCACGCAAGGTTACATTCGTATACGAAACCTAAAGGAGATGATGGATTTTTCTGATTTTGAAAATTGGTTTTACTTTTTTATATTTCATATGTATATAAATATTGAAATGTTTTATAAGATTAAAATATTTTTGTATTGCATATTTTTTTTTATATTTTGGGCGTATTATTATTTTGTTATCTATTTTATATAATATTTTTCTTTTAATTTATTTGATTTTTTTGAAGCGTACACATTAAGTAAATCTGATTGCATTAAAGTGAAACGATGCTATGGGAAAAGTTTTAAAGCATACTTACAAGAAGCCTTAACATCGCATACTAAGGGGCACGAAGATGAACGGATTAATTTATTTCCAGAAAGTATATAATTTTGAAGTAATTGTAACATAACGTTTTACAATAGAGTCGTCAATGAGTGGAATGCTTTACCAGAATATGTTGTGTATTCGAAGAGAGTGGAAGATTTTAAGAAGAATCTTGATAACTATTGGAAACTGGTAAGGAATTAGATATATTTTGGACCAACCTTGCTGGGCCTCTGGCCTGTTGTTGGTCGACAATTTTTGTATTTGTATTTGTAAAATTTTGATGTGCAGCATTTCTCCATAAATGGTTATAACAACATCTAGCTTTATACCAAATGTAAGAGAAGCTGTTCGCAGGTGTAATTCGAAAAGGCTTATTTAAGAACAATAACCATTTAAAAAGTTATTACATTGTAAGTCTCATGATAAACTTTAAAAATTTAGCGTCCCATTACATTTCTAAGTCGGAATAAACTTCCTATTTGTGTAATTTTACTTACTTACTTACTTATACTTCTTTCACTCCAACATGGAGCATGGCCTCCATCATGGTCCGCCACCTCACCCTGTTGGCTGCGATGGTCTTAATCTCTCCCCATGACTTGTTAAGTTCTATCACTTCGTTGTGAATTGTTCGACGCCACGTTGTTTTTGGCTTCCCTCTTTTACTTTTGCCCTGCGGATTCCATTCTAAGGCCTCTTTTACCTTGAACCTTTCGGGCTTGCGTAGCACATGCCCGATCCACCGCCATTTTCGCTTTCTATTTTCATATTCTATTGGTTTTTGATTACATGTTTTTAATATTTCAGCATTTGTTACTTTATGGAACCACTTGATTTTAAGAATTTTTCAAAGGCATTTGTTGAAAAAGATTTTAAGTTTTTTCATGGTTGTTTTGTTCCCATGCCATGTTTCCGCTAAATATAATAATATGGATTTTACATTTGTTTTGTGTAATTTACAGTGCTACTTATCAATGATGAATGGGGATTGGTTATATAGGTAATAAAATATGAATGAAGGAAAATAGTTTTTTTTTTAATCTTTACCGCAATAAAATAGACTGGTTTTGTAGAAGAAAAATAAAAATACTATCTGTAAAATTCATAATACTATCTGTATTATAGTAATCTATTTTGCGTGTAAAAGATGCATTGTCTGCTTTGGTTATAAGGCATATTTTTAAGATGATATGATTTTAAGTTTAATCTATATTGATATCCGTGTTTAACACAAAACGCAAGGATCTACATTATGTAATTAAAAGAAAATTATTAAATGGCATTTGAAAATTTCGAAATTATGCTTTAATAATAGTTTTAAATTATGTAAATCCGTCCATCAAAATACAACTGACAACTCGGAAAGTAATACAGCGTTCCACAACAAAAGTGTGGGTTATGTAAACTTAATTTAAATGCAAATATCATATAGATTCTTTCTTAATTTGAAGTTTTATTTAACTTACGACAGAAAGATTTCGAGAACTCCAACACTTTAATTTTACCACATTTATTATTTCTAAAGCTTTCTTATTTCATTGTAACACGATGAGTATATATTTGAAAATTATTTTCTTCTTTCACTCTGAACCTTCCCTGTTCTGCAGTTTCGTTCCGGGAGCACCAATTAAAAATACTGTTAAAGATAAATCTCAAAAAAATTAGTGCAATTTCATCTCCAACTCCGCTAATAATCCAATTTTCTCACTTCATAAAAAAAGATTTTCCATCTCGCGCGGAATTAAATCAGCAGACACTTTTAATAACTTCAACCAAACAAAGAAAGATACAAACATTCTAAAACTACCCCCAGCTCTTATTTCCCCCTAATTTGCGCCGTTGTCGGCCAAACGTAGAACACCATTGATAGCAGCTAAGAACAGAAGTTCTTCACTGGTTGGTTTGCAAAACGTGTATCGGATTGGACGATTTAACCGCGGAGGAGCGTGGTTCGTTTGTAGGAAAGAAGATTATGTTGGTGTGGTCTGTGACGTCTCTGTAGGCGTGACAGTTCTAGTTTTGATAAATTATTTTCTGGGCGATTTGTTTGTGCGGTTTTAGACAGTGGTTGACGAACACATAGTGTAGCCGTATCAGTTGTTGATTGGGAAAATTAAGCAGAAGAATTGCTGCTTGCAATGTTTCACTAACTATGCTGATTAAAAAAACTTGTTAGGTTTCTATTTATAATAGTTGGCAAAATGATTAATTTATAAATAAATAATAAGCTACACTGAAAAATAAATTCGCCCTTGGTTTCATAAAAAATAATAATGTTCCTAGTAGCCGTAGAGATATGTATTGCAATGTTTCACCATATTTTCGAAATTTGGCTGAACCATTTTCCTGGTTATCGTATAAAAATCCTAAATCTGGTCACACAAATACCGTAAGTATGGTAAACTATTCCGCAGAACAACCGTTGCTACTACTTGGAACCATTATTTGAAGAAAAATAGCTCCCGAAAACTTTGGCAGTAATCTTGATAATGTCTCTTTAGCCCAAATATTAAATTCATATGAGTTCATATTTGGACTAAAGGCATTCGTAAGGACAATACATAAAATGACTCAAATTTTCACTGTAATATTTAACGTTTTCTTTTTAAGTTGGGATCATCATACTCGTTGAAAACCGTAAAAGCACTGCGCGACAGTGGATGTTAGCTCACTAAATGTAAAAGTTTGCTGGTCCAGGAAGATATTTGCATTTGCACTACTAACCCCTATTCAAGAAAAATTTACTTACCAAAACTTTTAAAAAGAAATGCAGTTATACATTTGTTTTGAGACCTTAGCTAATTGCTTCGGAATCAAAAAGTTGTGGAAACATGGTTTGATTATTTAGAATTCCTAAATGTAAAAGAAAGGCAAATACTTGTATGAATATTTAAAGACATTGAATTAAACAGAGACATTGTTTGAAGATACTTCATTTGCTGAAAACTAATAAATGAAGACAAATCACAATTTAGTTATTAATTTAATTATTTTTTAAATAATTTTCTTTTATATCCATATGCATCCAAATTGGCGAGTGGCTTAATGGTAGTGATTTGCACTGTTATTCCACAAGACAGGAGATATAATCCCTTACTAAAAAAAGCTTAGATGAGCTTTTTATTGTTTAACTAACTTCCAATACCCTGGTACACAAAAATCAGTTAATCGTCCAGATACAACCATGACCTAACGTAAACAAGGCCTCTGCACGGGTTACTATTTTACGTATGACGTAATGAGAGGAGTCCGATCTGACCAATCACTTATCTAGAATATAGTTAGTGAAATATGCCTGGGCCTTGCTCCTTGCTTTTGCAATGGTTAGATATGACTATTTCTACCATGTTATTACTTGAGTTCAGAGCCTTCTCTAAATTGGAGATGTTGATACTACTCTATCCACCCAACGCAAAATCTTGTCTGGGAAGGCCAGAACAGATACTTAATGAGGCAGTGAGAGATATTGGGCCCAAAAACGTATTATCACGTTGAATCAGCTAATTAATATAGAGCACAGGAGGGAGATCTGGTCTCCTGGGCATTGTTGTTTGTAAGCTGCCAGACTTGCCCGTGCTAATTAAAGAGCATAGCGGGCTTTTTAAGGACCCATCTCGTAGGATTTAGAGTAGGCAGGGGTTGTGAGCGCTAATTGTTCAGATAGCGCAAGATTTGTTGGTACACTGGGCAGGGCTCTGTAGGGGAAGTAATTGAAAGATAAATTAAAAAGGGGGAAAATTATGTGGTTTGTAACAAGAGAAGTCTCGTAAAGTACCCCGCATTGCGGAACATAAAAAATGCTGAAGTCAGTAAGTTTCACTGAAATGAGGTCCTAATTTAGGAAGTTCTTTGGCCTCATAATCTGGAATTGTCTCATCAGTCTTACAAAAGTGTTCATTAAAGCAATTATTTTTATAATTATCTAATTTTAATATTTGTTATAATCAAATGAAACAAAAAATGGTAATCATAATTTACTTAACTATAGCTTACTAAGTATGATACTTTTTTGGGTCAGGTTGATTGGTTGCATGATTTTAGACAAAAACTATGAACCGAAGACTTGTCATCAGAAAAATTTCAGTAACTCAAGCAGCAACCCAAATTCAACAGGATAACTTTCAAGTGTTAGATAACTTTTAAAAAGTAAACAACAATAACATGTACAATAAACTTTCAAAAAGAAACTAAAAATTCGTGCAGTTTAAGTTTACAAATTCAATTCACCACAAAAAAAAACTCAACATATGTTCATGTCCAGCAGTAAGTATTCTTTTCCCCCGTCCTGATCTAATTTGTGTCTGAAATAGCTACTTGCATTCCCTCGATGGCATAGGCACTCAGGAGTTTTTGCTCGGTAGTTATGGGAAAGCGAAGGACCATTAGAGATGAAAAATGGGACCTAGAGGTGGGTCAAAAGCACGTGGTGAGGCACATTGTTCCATCGATCTCGAAGAGCGCAGCGAGTGGCCTAATGACATATGGCGGGTTGAGATCCCAAACAGTTATTCCAGGAAAGATTCCGACTTTGGGAAGGAGATGCCGTCCATTAAAATAAAAGACTTTCGACGAAAAATGTGTTTAGTAATAGGGCTGTGTTGGGGTTTTTTCTAGTTCGAAAAAGAACATGAAAATTCGGACAGTTGTAAGAAATGAATGGATTGGATATGTCTGGGATCTCCTTCAAAATGAATTTGGTTTGACATTGCTGAACGCATGTTTTTGAATAGGATTGGTAAAAATATGCTAATTAGAGATTTTTACTTATAAAGAAGGTATAAGAAGGTTCTCTTGTATAGAAAAATTATTTTAAAATTAAATAGTCCGAGAAATTTTCTTCTCAATAAAACATCATCTTTGATATAGGCTTCAGCTTTCGGACGATAAATATTTTATTGCGAGTAATGTTTATGAATATAATAAAAAAAAACTATACTAAAAATCAAGAACAAAAGAATGACGCAAAACCACTTCTAATAAACATTATTTTGACATACCTGAAGCTCTTAAGCTTTTTTCTTAAAATAATAGAACTCATTTTTTGGATTTTTAATAATATATAATATAATAAACGAATTATAAATCATGAATGATAATTAAATATTTATTAGCTTTGCAATATACCCTACTTATTTATACGTCACTATCCCTTCTTCCACCCTTAAAAGTTAACAGGAATTTCACCCTAAAACTATTTCATTTAAAAACCGTTCAAATATATAATATTCAGTTTTAAACGTTATTATTCATTTTAAAAACGACTTTTTAATCTTTTTATAGATATAATAATGTTATAAATGTGGTTGCACGGTAGTGCAACCGCCAAGTTCAGCGCACTACCCAACCTTTTCTGGAAGTGTTTCGGCGTGTTTTCGGACCCCTCCGTTCTCCAGTTCTATGCATCACAGAAAGGAGTTTAGAAACTTTTATTGGTCAATTGAGGCTTAATGAAGAGTATAAAAAAATCAGCGTTCTATCTCTTTTTATCTCCGAGAAAATTGAATTGGAAAATGACCACTTTTGGGGCTCACTCACTCACCGATCATCAAAATGTTCTATGGCACCCACTTGTTCTAGAATCCCGAAAATTGGAACACCGGTAGATTTTGTCATGCAACCAACATAAAAAATCCGAAAATCGAATATTTAGTACGGGTTTGGTCTTAAATTGCTTGGCGTCTTTTTTCAAAAGCAGTCGCACTCCTCTTACATAAGCCGGTATGCCAGCGGCGATTAATTGAATCGCCAACAATTCAAATAGCTATTTACCCTCAGATGATACGATAAAGGTTTTTCAAGTGTGGAATTTAGCACACGATATTACTAATGGAAAGTTTCAATCATCATTTTGATTAAGTTTGATGGTTTTTAAGTGCAACACCTGAGCTGGCAACCAGCTCCATGTTTTATAATGAAATATGGTTGTTTGGTTTTAAGAGGAGTTACATCGCTAAAGCTCTAGATATACGCATGAGCAATGGCTTTAACCAATGATTTACAAAAGGCAATTTTTGTTTGTTTTATTTTAGTTGGAATAACATCGCACTAGAGCGACACAAGGGTTAATCAATTATTCCCTATTGTTTAAATGAAAAAATAGATACCAGAGTCCAAACACACAAATCATGAAGTTATATTGATAATAATTGGAACTTATATTACGCTTTGACAATTTGTATAAAAGCAACTATTCGGGTTTCAAACTTTCAAGGATTTAATTCGATTAAACAAGAACTACAGGATAGTTTGGCCTGCAGTGGATTACAAACCGAAATGCAAAATACACTGCAAAAAGCATTTAAAAAGGTAGAAGCGAAACTCTCAGAACTGGTAAAAGAACAAGAAAACTTGGAGAACTGCGAAGGTCCGGATTATCCTTTAGAATTCGAACCGTTAGAAGCATCACATAGATTTAGCTGAAGACAACTTTGATATGGGCGATTTGGACTAGATGATGAAAAACATTAATAAAGACCAATAAAAACGAGTTTTCGATATTTTTTATGTGAAAAATTGATGATGAACAATATAATGGAGTCAAGCAAGTTTTACGCTGTTTTTTAAGTGACACAGGTGGAACAGGAAAAAGCTATTTCGTAGAAACACTTAAAATCTGGGCGCAGCAGTGCCTACAAAAAAAGGTGGCAGTTAGTGCACCCACAAGCTTCACTATAAATAGATTGACTATCCACAGATTATGGCCGTTGAACATAAGAGTTTTCCCAAATATATGCAGTTATCTGATTAAGTTCTTGTTCTAAGATGTGATCTACAAGACGCTGTTTTGTTCATTATTGACGAAGAGTACCCATGATTTCAAGTAGTGATAATTTATTTAAAATAGGTACAAAATGTACTTATGTCAACAAGCAGTACAGAAGAGCAGTAAAATCAAACAGTAGAAAAAATGTACGGACATTCGTCAAATATAGTTTTTTTTTATTTTATATATCATGTTTACTTAAACACGTGGATTGTCCTCTAAAAAATTTAATATTTATAAAACAATTGAAAGTGTCATATTTAAAAATAAAATGTTTTTTATTTAAGAACTTATTTAAATTATTGTATTTAGTGTACCTACAAAAAGAAGTGAAATCCAAGCAAAAACCTCTCAGTAAAAGAAGGCCAAGTTCTTTAAAAAAATATGCCCTGGCCTTAAAAAGAAGTGAAATCCTGAAAAATGTACCAAGTTCATTAAAAGTTTCTGATGTGGTATTGAACACCAAAACATTTTAGTCTTTGATCATTCTTATGTTTACCACATTCAAGTAAACTCGCACTTGTGTTTGTGTAACTTGGCCATTACGCATTTTTGAATAAAAACAAACAAGCCATTAAAGGTATTATCATACATGATTATTCATTACTGTACAACTCGATTCCAACGGTCCCACGATATTGCGACCGCCACTAAATGTAGTAACTGTTTTATCACAAGTTCAATATAATGGTAGTTTAGAAATTCGTTTAAGACATTTATTTAAAAAAAAACCGTATAAAATACTGAAAAGAAGTTATATCGATGTTCATAATTCATTGGCAATTTTTTTTTTCGAAGAAAAAAAAGAGAAGGCCATGATTACTCTGTTTGACCACACTCTAAAAAATGAATGCTCAAAAACGACGAAATTTTCCATAATTTTAACGATTCCGTTACTGATGAACTCGGCAAATGCTCCGAGTTTTCGTTTCCTCAAAGTGAGGAAATTTGAATCGTCATTTTTATGAGGATTTGAAAGTCGTCTAATCTAAAGAAATATTTCGTCATTTTTGAGCATGTGAGTACAACAATGAGATTTAGTTTCCTCAAAATCAAGGTACAGAATCGTCAAATCACGATCGTAAAAGTGAGAATTCGCGTTTACTCAAAAGTCACGTTTGACGAAACAATCCTCAAAATTAACGATATGAAGCTTGAGGATACATGAATCATCAAAAATGAAAGTGTCATTTCTGAGAGTGCACTAGGCAGAAAACAAAACTTATAAAATAAAAACTTTTTTCTGTTAGGCCTCTTTTTTTGTGTGGCTTGAGACACTATACCCACAGGAATAGTGCAAAAGGTTCAACATCCCATCCCCCCCCCCCAACAAAATTTTCACAAAGCGTAATGGCCAAATTACACAAACACAAGTGCGAGTTTACGTGAATGTGGTAAACATAAGAATGATCAAAGACTAAAATGTTTTGGTGTTCAATACCACATCAGAAACTTTTAATGAACTTGGTACATTTTTCAGGATTTCACTTCTTTTTAAGGCCAGGGCATATTTTTTTAAAGAACTTGGCCTTCTTTTACTGAGAGGTTTTTGCTTGGATATATTTTAATTGAAGAGCCAAAGAAGTTTGACGAAACAAATGTTTAAAGTAATACTACCCAAAATGAATTTTTATGTCTAGAATTTGTTGTTTCTTACCAATTTTTCATGCTTTATAGATGATAGTAAAAATTAAATGATGATAGGAAGTTATACAGACATTTTCAAAGCTCAATGTAACTAAAAATAACAATGTAATTATATTTTTATTAGGAAAGTTTTTAAAGGATATCAAGCATGAAATAGATACGATCTTTTTGAAAATCTTAGCAACCGCTTTAGGTAGGAATTTTGTTATTGACGCACTTATTACTTTTCAATGGATGCGAAAAATTTTTACTGGATTTCTTAAGAATGCGATTCTCCTCATGCTGTACTGTAATTTTCAAAAAAAAAAAATATTTTCGCTGAAATTTTTTTGAAACCTGTAATACCTGTGTTGAAAACTCTATATTTTGAGATTGTAGCAAAGTTTAGTGTAAGGTGGGCAGCATAAGCTTGAAAGCCTTCTTCGTTAGTAAAATAAGCCACGAAAGTATGCTAAGTTGCCAAAGACGCTTTTCAAATTTTAATTTAAAACAAAAAAAACCATATTTTAACTTCATATTTTTTATCGAATCATAAAATATAATTAATTTAAAATAAAATGTAAATTTCGTTATACTACCCTAACTATAATCGTTCGCAATGTCGCCAATGTCAAAACAAAGTTTGAAAAATAAAGTAAAACAACACATAACAAAATATATATTAAATAAAATACGTTAAAAAAATATAAAAATGTTCTTTTTTGTTTGTTTGTATTTGTATATGGAACAAACATTATTAGAGAATATTCTGTTTTTTAATATTAGCAAAAGTTTCTTGTTTACTATGCATCTAGAATGTTGTAAGTTAAGTGTAGCTCTTTGTTACTTTGTTTCTCCTCATAAAATAATGAAAACCAGCTTGCATAACCTACTTTAGTTTATAATTTATGAGATTTTACTTCGAGCAAAGCAATTCTTTTTCAATGACGCAATATCCTTGTGAATTACGATGCCTAATGGGGGGAAAACAACGACAGTTTTTTTTAAGGTAGTTTGCGAAGTTTTTGTTATAAATTATTTACTGGAAAATGCAGTAATGTTTCACCCCATTTTTCTCGCCAAAATATATTTGTTCTTTTTTGCATCTTGATATTTAAAATTCTCACTTGTTTTAAAGCTACTGTACTTTAATTTAGGAAAGAGTATGATTTAATTTAAAAGGTATTTGTTCTTCAGAATTTCAAGATGTAAAATAATGTTTAATAATAGACAAAATTATTTATTGGTGCGAGATCATCAGATAATGTGAATTAACATGACTACCAGAATTTTTAGTTAAGTTAAAGAAATAGAATCAGTTGTTCAGATCAGTATAGTTCAAACTACATTCTATATTAGGCTAGTTATAGTCTAGCTAGTGGGTTTAGTCAAAAACTGTCCAAGAAATTATTAGCTCTGGGTAATAAGCAAGTGAATTTGGAAGCAGTCCTTATAATTATTCTGCTGAACTTGAAATTAGCCTGTTTGATTTAATGTCCAGAATAGCATACTAAAACTCAATTTTTTTTCTTTTAAGCACTGCGCTTAATTATAAATTCTCACTTGGAAGTACGTTGCTTGCGCTGTAAGTTTTACAAAGAAAATAAACAAGAGAATTATTGTAGCAGGGTAGTTAATTAGAGTATCAAAGATGACAAAAATGAAATTTTTCAGTTCTACTCTCTTTTATATCAATAGAGCACAGCATAAAGATGTACACAGTATAAATTTTCAGCTTGGTAAAATGTACATTTGGGAAAGTTAAAGTATTTTAGTATTTTATTATTAGCCATGACAATAAAAATATATAACAGATATTTAATCAGTAATATTTTTTTTAAAGCAATGTGACTTATGTGTAAATTTTTGGATGAGGATTTTCAGGTATGGATATCGTTTCAAAATTTTTGGTTGGTTAGGTTTGAATTATCGTCACACTAGAGCTACACGAGGGCTGTTGGCGACGGGTGTCGTATTTTAGAACCACAGTCAGGTGACGAGCCAACACTTGAATAGGCACCCAACGCAACCGTAAGGGTGACATTGTACGCAGCGTTAGGACTTTGAAGGATATTTTAACGTGCACTCCCTTACACGGGGTATTATTCGTCGGATATTTTTGGCTGCACGAGAAGTTTATAGGTCGGCAGTTATATTTTGGCGATGCCCGGACCCGAACCTGGGACCTTCCGCATGCTAAGCGAGTGCTTAACCGACTGGGTTCCCCAGTCCCATATCGTTTCAAAATTAACAATACAGTAAATAAGCGTGGAGATAGGAGTGAAACTCTTAAACATATTTTTTATTCAGGGTTAGGTTGCATAAAATAAAACACAAAGAATCACATTTTTTAGTTTATTGTATTCTTAATTTTTTTTTCAGTTGAATATATTCTTACTATCAATGCTAACAATACAGCTAAAAAATATTTATTAAAATATGTATTAAATTCATAATGTACGTTAAATTGCGTATATTAACGTACTAACTTCAAAATTAAATAATTGTTTATACTTATCACTTTAACATTATGAGAATTAATTAAACTTTCGAAATTGGCGCCTTGCTATCCATATTAAGTAACTTGTTTTGCTACAATAACCCAATTTCCTGCATTATCTAATTATGTCTGTCCCATTTTTCTAGGCATTCCTGCTTAACTCAAGCAATACTTTCATTCACCGTAGACAGCCCTCTTAGTTTATTATTCGCAAAGTAGCGAAATAACTTGACACGGGGCAAGTATTAGCCAGCATCTTTTCTAATACGTTGCTATGGGAACCTGGTCGTCAATTGCTCTCTTTGCCGAAGAAAACAAAAGGATTATTATTAATTTTAAGGTCAAAAGACAAAAAGCCAATTTTGCAATTAACGCTTAATGTTTTAAGAATGATTGATTTTTCCTTATTTAAGAAGCTAACGTTGTTAGCAGTGTTAAATAAGAATTTTTTCTGAATGGCGGAAATTCCGGAAAGTAGTATTTATTTTGCTAATCTGTTCGGTTATCATTGTTTGCCATCAAATAATTAAGAACAGAAAGTAAATTTGAGTTGGAATTTTAGTTTCTTAAAAAGTAGTAGATAATCGAATATTCTTTTGTTCTTACGTGAATAGGTGGGTTAACAGGATTTTTTTTATTTACCTTTGCTAATATTTTTTAAGATATAATTTAATTTTGACAACAATAGCACGAGAAACTTTATTCATTGAAAAGTAATACTTGAAGCGAAATATATTTTTTGCTGTTAATCAGTTTGGAAGACAGCTTAAAATGTAGCAAAATATAAGTTTTCGATTGTTCATTATTTGTTAATTAAGAAATCGAAAAGGCAGTATTTTTTTGCCAAAAAAATCTGTACAATTTTTATATGACATATTTTGCATTTAAAAGGTTAGTGGAAGCTGAATGACATTTTAAAAAATGAGATTTGTGTATCGATGAATATATTATTCATTCCTTTACAAGTTCCCCTATGTCATAAACTTAAAGTTAAAAAAAATATCGTTTAAAATTACAGTTTTTAACGGATTTTAGTGGAAACTGAATCTGTAAGCTCTGAAACTTTTAGATTAGTGGAAGCTCGATTTCTTGTTTTCGCCCTTTTGTCCCTCCGGACGTTCTTTCACCAAGCGATTCAATTGTCATTGCTAGAAAGTGATTTAGTTCTCAACATTTGTTTTAAGATGGTGTTACAAATGTTACTATTTCCTATAATAAATTATTTAATAATAATAATAACTCGCACATTACACTTAAATGCATTACTACTTTACATAAAATTCAGAAGAAACATTTTCCTTTTCGATTTATCACACGTTTCTCCAATGAATATACAAATGAACAAATACATCGTTTATGCAATGAATATACAAATGATGGTAACGAAATGTTCGTAAAACACTGAATGGTACATTACGTCCCACAAATGAATACATCTATTGAAACTTATGATTTCAAAGATGTCTACACATTATATTACATCATCATTAGTATTATTTCATTAAAAGAGCGTTCTCACAATATACTAAAATGACCACAAGAGTCTCCTAAATGTAGTCCTGAATACAGGAATAAAGTTATATGCTGGTATAAAGTTATGTTATATATTTTGCACTTCAAATTTTCACTGGTTAACATAATTACTTATTAATAAGAGAACCGCAATGTAGCGATTTCAGAAGTCTCTTTAGCAAATTTTTTTTTAGGTATGAAAAGAAAACTATTAATTTCTCAAAATAAGAGCATAAGATACATGGTAAAATGACAAATGTGCAAAAATAAAAGGATTGGAAAATGTGTACTGATTATCCCACTGTTTTCAAAAACCACAAATCTCCAGAATTTTGAAATTCGTGGATTTATCATTGGACCGACGATGTTAAATTTTAATAGTGTTTAATAACTTTGATTTTAATAAAATTTTACATGAAGTTTTGTTCAAAAAACATTTTTAAATAAAAAAAAGCAAATTTATGTCTACAATCCTGAAAGATTGAAACTATGTAAAAAAATCCAAAGTTTCTTCCTCTTTGTATGATAAGATAACAACTTTAATTTCGAAGTCATTATGTCCATTCATTTTAAAACTTAAAAAAAAAATTATGATACATTATTTTCCATAATCATATCGAGTGATAATACTAGATTAGCTTATGATATATTTCTTTATTTTTTTTAACTTATCGGAGAAAGTATCAAATAAGTTTCATTTCAGATCGACAGCAAGGTAGCCATAATATATCTTCTATTTAGGAAAATGAAAACTTTATTCAATAATCAATTTTTATAAGCGCAATTTTGAAATATCCAAAACTAAGAATGTTTTTGGTACAAAAAATTTAAATTTAAGATTATTACTTTCGTCAAATAATTCTAATTTGTGAACCTTATAAAAATGAAGAAGAAATTGACTATTTTAAAATAAATGTGAAAATGAAAGTAATTTTGAATTTATAGGGTATATCGACATTTTTATAAAATTTTAAATCGAAGTTCACAGCTTCTTTTAGAAATTTGAACTTATTATTATATTAGAGTTATTCACAAAATGCTTTTTCTTTCGTTTTTTTTATATTCAAATTCGATGTGTTACTGGGACGATTGAAGATGTCATTACATTAATTCCAGATTCGAGTTTTTAATCTCGTTCAAAATATCTATTTTAATCTTCACGCTGCAAAAGTCAGCTATAATTACGTTTTGTCTGAATATCTCTAAAAAAATCGAACAATGAATTATTAAATACCCAATTTAAAAGTAATTCTTTTTGCTTTGAACTATCATTGATTATTTTGTACCATTTCAGATACATTATTATCAATATGTGATTTTTTTTGTGTGTGTGATCTAGTGTAAAAAGTTGCAGAGGTAATATGTGTGAATCTATTGTAGATAATTATTTTGAAATGAAACTGTCTAAATAAATAAATTTGATTCCATTCTGTATTAATATTTTCGAGATATGTCATCCGTTAAATATTAAATTCTTTTATCGGAAATTGAAATATAGTACCTTTAAATTAAGTTACCGGTAATAAAATTAATTTAGTAATGAATAATAAAATGGAGTTTGACGATTTACATTTTACATAAAGTCAGATTTTAAAACAAAAAGTTATATTCAATATTAAATAATTATCATTCGATGATAGCTTTTCCATATTTTTCCATTTTTATTGCATATTTTGTTTTACGTCATTTAATTTGAGAAAGCATCTTATCATTGCCTTTCTTCTACTTTGATCTTCAAACTGAAATTGCTATTTTTCTAAGCAATATGTGCAGTTCTTTGGCAGCAAACTGTAAACTGCAAGCAAGTTACACTTTAAAATGTGCCCCGTATATAAGGTACACAAAAATGACTGGAAAAAAATTCACTTTCCATCTATAATTAAATTTTTTATGAATATTTTATTAACAAAAAAAACCCAAAAAATATTTTCAAATGATAGATAGATATTATAAAAAATGCCAGTTAATAAACTGAAATTTTATTTTTTTAAAACTAAATAACGTATCGAATCCCCTTAGAATTAAATTACTATTATTAGAAATAACTTCATATGTTATTATTCACAAACTAAGTTTAAATTCATACTTTTCTAGGTATAAATAATTAAATAATTTAACATTGAATAAATGAAACATATTTTTAAAAAACTTTGCTTGGTCTTCAAAAGCCAAATTTGCATCATAAAATAATGACTGAAAATTTCCCTAAAATTTGAAAGAAAATCCTATACTTATAAAGAAAGATATTAATATTCATGGAGCCTTTGTGTCTTTTTAAATCGTTTATTCAAATGCGTTATAAGTCTGTGCAATCTTATGAAAAATGAAATGTATTTAATTTGAATTTCTAGAATTATTAAAATATTTAATATTGAACAAAAATCTAATAGAAAAAAGAAAACATCTTATAAAACTCTTATAAAGTTTTATTATAAAGCTATCTAGTTAAAAAAAAATATTTGTTATTTTTTTAAAGTTTCTGGTTATTTGAATATATACCCTTTCATTTAAATATTCTTGATTTAAAATGCAAAATATAATGTGCAAAATATAATCGTACGCAGAAAAATGAAATTTATTTAATTTGAATTTCTAGAATTATTAAAATATTTAATATTGAACAAAAATCTCTATAGAAAAAATAAAACATCTTATAAAACTCAGCAAATAAAAACTTTTCAACTTCTTATGAAGCTTTCCGAAAAAAGAAAAAAAAATAGAAATACATTCGGAAGCAATTCTTATATCAAAGTGAAACGAAGTAGACACTTTTCACTGATTATAGGTACTCGACAAACTCTCCCCAGTTCTTGACACATATTGAGTTTCCCAGAAAATATCTTCCTTTTTGTGGGTTTCTTCTGGATGGGAAAGCAATTAGTCGTGACTAGGGAAGAAGTTGGCGACTCCTCTTTTGCCTGAAGGGCAGAAACCAGAGATTTTGTCATTCCGATTTCATGTTGGATAATGAAGAAAATTTGATAACAAGTATGTCTCTAAAGATAGCCCTAAACTGAATAAAAAGTATATATTTTTTTAAATGTTATTATTAATTCTCAATAGTTCATTTTTAATGATGAAGTAATTTTTTTTCAACATCGAAAAATGATTTTAAAATTGTATTAAGTTTTGAAATGTTATTATTAATTCTCGATAGTTCATTTTTTAATGATGCAGTTATTTTTTTTTTCAAGATCGAAAAATGATTTTCAAATTTTATTAAGTTTCCAATTATTACTGTCATCTTTCTACAAAGAAGTTTTATAAAAAAGCTATCTAGTTTTAAAAAAATATTTATTATTTTTTAAATCTTCTGGTTATTTGAATATATAGCCTTTAGTTTAAAAATTCTTGATTTTAAATGCAAAATATGTGTGCAAAATGTACTGTTGGTCTGTCTATACATTTTCTTTTAATGTTATATGTCTTATAAATAGTTAATCAATTACTTAATATATACATATTTAATTTTTTTAGCATTATTATTAAACATAAGGAGTAAGCAATAGCTGCTTATTTTGAATTTGCTAAATAAATAAAATACGTTCTTCGCACTTAAAATGAGAAAAATCTATTAATAATATAATATATATTTATTAATCCTTATTAGACAAGTGCTTTGCCTTAAGGGCAGATACACTATAATTTATTATTTTATAAAGCCTTATATATTTCGTCATACGTTTAAAGGTTTCTTTCTTAAACCAACTGTTTAAGTAAATTTTAAGAATGTATAATTTAAGAAGGCGAATACATTTATTTTCTAAAATTTAATTAATTGTTTTCACGACACAATTGATTTTGACTAATTTGTTTTTTTTTTCTTTTGATATTTCCTTTTTTATGTTGTTACCTTATTCAGAAAACAATTATTTATTTCAATTGTACTCATAATGAGATTCAATTAATAGTATTTAGTATTTTTTTATACTTTGCTATTTAAAAACTCAAGAAAGAATCTCATATTTGAAAAAAATGAATAAAAAACCTTTGCAATCTCTCTTATAAAATTCCATTTTTTGACAACCGATAAATTAAATGTAGAAAGTATGATCTAACCGTAAGGAATTTCGAATATTTTGACAACTTTCACTGTCAATGTTAATGCATATCAATCTCGTAATGTAAAATCCTGCGTTTCATTCTTTAATTTGTGGTTTTCTAAAAACATATAGGAAGCTTGTGACCTTTAGAAAATTCTTCTCATTGGCTAAAGGTAACAGATAATAGTTTGTGAAACAAAAGTAAAAAAAAAAAAAACGACATTTGAATGAAAATTGCTTCACTGAATTATAATATATGTTTATTAAATTTAAGAAATATAAAAATATGCTTAATAATTAAGAGAAGAGCTACTTAAAGTATTTAGTACAGTTGTTTTAAATCTTTTTAAATATTCTAATGATCAAATAAACCTTAATAATAATCTAATAAACATTTAATGCTTAATTCTACGTTTGAATGAAAGAAGGAACAAAAAGTTATAATAGAAGTTCGTTGTGTTTGTCTGTCTGCAATTTTCTTCCAAAGCCAAAATTGAATCTGCTACTAAACACGCTAGATTAAAATTAAGTTATTTGTGAGTAATACGTTACATTCAAGCCTAAAAATTAATTTAGAAAACCCTTAATAATTTATTATATTATATTATATTATATTATATTATATTACATTATATTTTTATGTTTTTTTTATTGGCAAACCAATACTTACATTGAAAGTGCGTGAAATTTTAGGTTTCATTGATCTTACTTTTAGTGATAACGAGATTTTATTTTTCTCTTCTATAAAAGACAAAGAAAACATTTCCATAAATATAAAAAATGCTTGTTTTTCTCTTTTCAATTCAATATTCCTGATCCATGAGTTGCTTTATGCACACATGATGTTTTTTGAAAGAAATATAAAGTCAGGTATAAGATCTGAGATAAAACATTCTTCAGAGTAGAAAAATACGTAGAACATATAGAGCATACATACACTGTAAAAAATTTGGCATGAATTTACTAGCGATTACTTAGTAACTTTACAGGTATCACACCATTTACTAGAAAATCACCTGTAACCAATCTCTGATAGTAAGTATACTAAAGAAACTACTGTAGTAATACTAAGTAAATTGATGTAACGCCTTACAGCGCCCCCTGGCTATCTTTTCTAGAGATTATGACGAATCGATATCGCAACGATAAAAAACCTAAATACGTGGGGGTTTTATTATTTTAGTATATAAAAATTACGTTAAATTATTTCGAAAACTTCACATCCGAAAAAAAATGAATCTTAAAATTTCTTAATCAATAACATAAAACTCCTTTAACGATCAAGATTTTAATCTCTTTATTTACACGCAATCAAAATGCAAGTCCCCGATAGCAGGGAGGACTAACGCGCAGTTCCACGTTGCGAGACATGCGGATACCGAGTATCTTGGGTTCTGTCCTTACTCCTTCTCTGGAAATTCGATATAAAACCTGATTAACAGAAAAAAGTGGTGCCCTCTGGTTTTAAACTTTTGTAACCAGTTTAATACCTGTCTCTTTGTAAACATACAAGAAAATCCCTTGCAAATCTACTACAGTTTTCTTAGTATAACTTACTAAGCTTTAATTAGTAATATATACACATATTTCTTATGTAACATTACTAAAAAAACTTATGGAAGCTGAGTTTCCTAGAGAATTCTTAGTAACCTTACAGATATTTTTTTAGAGTGTAGGTTAAAACTAAGAAGGAACATATCTTGTATTCATGTTACACATATTAAAAATTATTACTATAAGAACTGAAACTACATAATAACATATAAAAAGAGTCACTAAATCATACAGATGATTTAAATTTAAAAATATTAAAATTATATTAACTTTAATGAGCATTCAGTCCTTGGGCATCAATGTTATAATACTAACTAGCCTATATATAAGCTCATCATGGAGTGAATTACAATAGATGGTACGATATATTACGTTGTTGTCCATCCGTCGAACAGGGATTGCTAAGCTAATGGCATCTGCATTTTCAACAGTAAGCTCCTTAACAGCTATGTCAAATCACATATTCGCTGCCCCTTAGCGTCATTTGACATAGATTGGAATGGGAATTTCAATGCAATACATACTAAAGTGACGGTTAACCCTTGTTTCTACGGTTGTGAATAGTTATAAAAATAGTGATTCATGTTTAATTAATAAAATTCTTAATTTAAATGAATAAAAAACGTTGTAAACTACTTTTGAATTTTTTTAAAAATAAAATTTACATTAAAAATGTATATTAAAAATACATCAAATATTTAGACTTAAGTATAACATTAAAATAATAAACAACAAGAAAAATTATTAATGTATAAGAAATGCATTAAAAACAACAAAAAGTGCATGTATTATCAAAAAAGTCTGTTAGTATAATTAGCTAACACTATTAATAAAGGTTTAAAAAATATTTATTATTATATTATTTTTAAAAAAACTACAATTTCGAATATTCCCAATATAAAAAGAGTTAAAGTCCTTCAAGCGATAAAACTTCCAAGAATCTACTTAAAAGAACCGTTTCCTAAATATTAATATTTTTTAAACATTTAAGAAAAAACACTTTAAATAAACTTCAATTATACTCAAGAACTGTATGAAAACTTTATCATAGCGTTTGCACATTTAATAAAAAGCCTTCATAAGCATTTAAAAAATATTCCGTAACACGCACCTAATATTTACCTTCGTCGAATTTTAATCAATCATCTTAAAGCAGCCAACCGAAGATTTCTTTGTTTAACCTCAACTTCCACACTTTTTTCATTCAAAGCAGTTCTCCATCAGTAAACTAATCAGCCTTGACTTCCAAGAGCTGTTTCAGCAATAGGGTACAGGAAATTTTATAGGTTATAGCTCGAGAACAGTATATTAATTTTAAACACTAGCTAAATTAAATGAAGAGTACACGGGAAGAACCGCTTGATTTCTTTAGAGTCTTTCCGTAATTGTGTCTGCTTGGCGGACATTGTCGACTGGAAACCGGTTTCTCTTTCGGTTTTTCATTTGCGGTAAAAACGTGTGTGTCGTATCCATTTATCTCTGGCGTGAATCAGGGTTGCCGCGAAAGATTAACAAAGCGAGTAACCGGTTTCTTTACGCCAGTTTAGTCTATTTCTCGCTATCACCCCCAAAGAGGCTATTAAGGAAACCCATCTACGAAATAAAGCGGTTCTTCCCGTGTACTCCTCAAATATTTAATCTTTTTAAATTCATTTAACCTGGAAACAAGGAATGCAAGTTGCATATAAACTCTGTATTAACTTTAACTTCTTTTATTTACTCATTTACTATAACCACGTTCAACATGTAAATGCGTTGCATTTTCATTTCAATAAAGTTATTTTCTTCTAAAACAGTGTCTTCTCCAATTTTCAACATACATGTTAGTGTGAAATTCTTCACAGGGAAATGATTAAAATCACCTTATTATAATTTTAGTAAACCAAATTTAAAAATGTGTTTAGGTCACAATTGCTTCAGATAATAGGAATTCTACTGTTTAATTTAAGAACTAATCGACGAGTCCTTGTAAAAGTTGTGCATTTTCACCTCGGAATCTAATATTTACTGGCTAAAATCCGAAAGTACAGTGGAATCAAGCTTTTAAAGTCTAAAATCAGAATTGATCGTGGAATAAAGCATTTACTGGCTAAAATCAGAAGGGACCGTGGAATAAACCATTTACTGGCATAAATCAGAAGGAACTGTAGAATCAAGCATTTACTGGTTAAAATCAGAAGGAACCGTAAAATCAAACTTTTACTGGTTTAAACAGAAGGGACCATGGAATCAATCATTTACTGGCTAAAATCAGAAGTGACCGTGGAATAAACCATTTGCTGGCTAAAATCGGAAGGGACCGTCCAATAAAGCAGTTACTGGCTAAAATCATGAACATGTGCAAAGCAACAACCAGTTGTATCTTCCACATCTCCCTGCTTCAGAGGCTGTTATTCCTTCTAATTATCACAGCCACATGGACGGAGTGTGTGCCGATCCGACTTGGCGCTGTCCGGGAAAATATTAGTAAGACACAGACAGCAACCGAGGGAAAGCTTAATTTGATTGCTCAGCTTAGCTGCTGTTTGCAAGTACAGTCATTACTCCTTCGACCGTCAAACTTTAATGCGCGCGTAAGCTCTAATTTGGAAAACTTGACAGCAACTTGTTGAGACTGTTGCTGCTTTGGCATAATTAGTGGAGACGCACGGAGAAATCTGAAATAATCGTTTCTTGTTGTTTTTCACATTTTTTTTTGTTGGTGTGCATAAGTTTGTTTGAAGATTAAAAATGTTCCGGTGAAGATTTATCGTTTTTTAAACTTCTTGAAATCTTGGATGTAGAAGATTATCTTTATTGTTGAGATAAAATATTAACGGAAATATTTCAACAATTGCTCTTTTCGGATGAAATGAGTATGTTATTTTCTATTTTGGTTTTCTGAATGCTTCAAAGCACGACTCAAAATAATAAATTGAAATTGAAAGTTGCACGTAAGTATTTCATGATAGGACAATAATGTTATTCATGGCACATATTTGTGTTTAGGAACCGTCAGTAAATTCTTAACTGATGCCGAACGAGTTTTTATATAAATAATTTAATTACTTACTTTAAAAAAAATAAAAATTTGTTTGTGTAATTTTTGTTACTATTAACGAAATAATGTAGCTCTTTTTTATATAACAAAGTATAAATTCATTGGTTTAAATTAGTTTCATTAAGCGTTTGGGTATATATTTTTTTACAATACCCTTTTTCCAGAAGGTGGAAAAACTATTTCAATTTAATTCAATTTTATTTTGAATAGAGTTACTTTTTTATTAAACAAAATTACAGTTAATTTCATGGAGATCCTCCAGCCTATTCATACTATTTCAATCTCCATAGCTTGAGTTTGTAGAACAAAACGGATTCAAGTAATGCTCGCATTCCCTGCTAATCTTGCATAGTTCTCCTGTGAATAGGATTAACGCACAAGAAAAAAATGAAAGGAAAAAAGACGTACAATAGCATCTAAGATAAGTAACCAAATAAGCTAATATAACCATTAAGCTTAAATTAAGTGCTGCAATGAAAGAAAATAAAGTGATGTTTATATGAAAATGAGGTAAGTTTTTTTTCTTGGTTTAATTTACCCCATTGTTAGGGCATTATAAGCCACTTAGATACTTTTTAGGGAAAATATCCGACCATCTTAGAGTAATATTTCAAGCCTATCAATCAAGTGATACACTGTAAAAGAATCAGTACGTTTTTACTCTCATGTTTTTTAAACGTTACTGGCTTCTTCAAGTTTTAATCGCTTTTGGAGATTTTAGCTTTTTTTTAAAGAAATAAGATGTAGAGAAGTAAATATAGAAGTAAAATTATTAACTTTACATCTTTCACGATTTAATATCCCTCTGAGAGAGATAAAAGGAAATTGGCTAAAGTGTAAATGTATTTTCACGAATGAGATATAAATTATAAGTTTTAACTGAAAATTCAATTTCTTAATAAAAAAGACTATTTCTGTAGATGATTGTTATGAAAGCCTCTCCCATGCTTTAATTTTTAAAAAATAATAAAATGTTTAAATTTATACATATGTTATCAACCTTTTTACATCTAGCGTACCACTTGACTTTTTGAGAAATTTTGGCGTACCACTACACCTAAATATTTTAATAATCGTAAAATTATTTACTCTTCTAAAAGTCTTCAAAGGATTTTTGAGTAAAATTCCTGAGAAAACTTCATATTTAATGGTTAGATATTTGTTTATTCATAACATGCTTATAATAAAGAAGAAATAAAAAGATTAAAATGGTATTAATTTACAGTTTTGTTTATTAACCATAGGTCTAAACACATACAAATAAAAAAATAGTACAAACTCAGCATAATCTGATTCAGAAGTTAATTAAGAATTTATATTTAAAATAATGTTAATGTTTTAAATAATGAGTAATATGTTTGCGTGCTCACTGCCCATGCGTACTGAAGCCATTGATAGCATCATGTTTCTCGCATCACACGCGTACCACATTAGACATTCCCGCGTACCACCGGTTGGGAACCCCTGATCTAAAAAGTGAAAAGAGACTCATGGTGCCTCATTCTCCCCTATTTTTGGAATCAATCACTTCCACTGCTTTATTTTAAAACGAAAGGGAGAAACCGAACATTCGTTATTTTCTTATACTACCATTGAATCGGATTATTTCCAAGAAAACAAGAAAGAGACGAAAGCTTTTAATCCGCCTGTTGATGCACCAACAACGACGAAAAGTTTGCCCATTAAAGATCAATGCGACTCTTCAAAAGTTAAGCTCAAAAAGAATTCTTTGTAGTGTTTGTTCTGCTCTATACAACTTGGAATACACAACTACACTCTAAAAAAAATCTGTAACGTTACTAAGAATTCTCTAGGAAACTCAGCTTCCATAAGTTTTTTTTAGAAATGTTACATAAGAAATATGTGTATATATTACTAATTAAAGCTTAGTAAGTTATACTAAGAAAACTGTAGTAGATTTATAGGGATTTTCTTGTATGTTTACAAAGAAACTGGCAGTAAACTGGTTACAAAAGTATGGAACCAGAGGGCACCACTAATTTTTCTGTTAGTCAGGTTTTATTTCGAACTTCCAGAGAAGGACTGAACCCAAGATCCTCGGGATACGCATGTCTTGCAACGCGGAACTGAGCGTTAGTCCTCGCTGTTATCGGGGATTTGCATTTTGATTGCGTGTAAATAAAGAGGTTAAAATCTTGATCGTTAATGTAGTTTTATGTTATTGATTTAGAAATTTTAAGATTCCTTTTTTTTCGTATATGAAGTTTTCGAAATAATTTAACGTAATTTTTATGCACTAAAATTAAAAAAAACACGTTTTTCGGTTTCTTATCGTTGCGATATCGATTCGTCATAATCTCTAGAAAAGATAGCCAGGGGCGCTGTAAGGCGTTACATCAATTTACTTAGCATTACTACAGTAGTTTCCTTAGTATACTTACTATCAGAGATTGGTTACAGGTGATTTTCTAGTAAATGGTGTGATACCTTTAAAGTAAATAAGTAATCGCTAGTAAATTCATGCCAAATTTTTTACAATGTAGTTTGTTTTGAGCTGTAAAATTTTGGATTTTGGCTAAATATTACAACTTCGTATTTATTGAATTTCCTTATTTTATGATAAAATTTAATAAATATGTCTTGTTTGAGGTAAAATTCTTTTAAACTTAAATATCATCTGTCGTGTATTTACAGGTGTCTCAGACATAACCTTCCCATTTAAAAATTGAAGAATTGATTAACCTTGATAAACATTGAATCAGTTTTTCAAAATATTAATACGTGAGTTTCACTTATTATTTTTTAAAAAACATTTTTATTTTTATTACAATCTTCATAGCAATATTTTTATAAATTGGCTGGGAGATTAGAAAAACACATTTTAATTTATCTTAATGGAATTATTATAGAGGAATGCATATTCTGTGTCATTGGAGAACCCGACATACTACGTCACTCTCTTTACTGACCTTAAATAGCTCATTCTGAAAATGCACGAATATACTTAAATTAAGGGTTTTTATTAATCATCTTAGGTTGTGAAAAATGTAGAAACAGTTTTCAAATAAATCTTTTCACTTCATGTTATTATAATAAGTTTTAGTTAATACAATAATTTTATCAATTTTTTATTTCTAATTTAACTGCAAACATCCGTTCATAACTCAAAACGCATATAAAAAGTCAGTGTTTCTCAAAATATTGACAGCTGGCGTTGGTCTTTTAATTATCAGAGACGCGTCTCTCGCATTGTCAGCTCTTGCATTCGTATTTACAATGGAGAGTTTCTTAGACACAAGTACCAACCACTGAAAATTGAATAAAGTAAAAAAATTAAAAATTAAACTGAACGTACTCTGATTGTGTAATCATTACAGTTATCCCCCCGCCCCCCCCCCCCAAAAAAAAAAAACGAGCTGGTTTTCTTAGAAAAAAAATCACCTATAAAACCTATAAAACCCAGGCTCGAGTATTTTTTTTTCAAAAGTATAAATAATTTACAACGTTTTTATGATTTTTTTTAAATAAAAAATATTACTTTGAAAAAATTAAAAAAGGCTAAGTTTACATATTTCTTTTAATGCAATAAACTTTTTACGAAATAAAAAAAAAAGATTGCAATTGTTGCAAAGTTTAAAAAGAAACCGGATGATTTTATTTTGGCCTTTTAAGGTTTTATCTAAAATAACAGCAAAGTTTGTTTCAAAAAATTAATTCTAAAACAATTTCTTTCAAATTAAAAAATAATTAAAATATTTGATTACTACATCTTTGATGCATTTATGGTACTATCTTACTTTATTAGTAAAGAAGTCCAAACTGCTAAGTAGTAAAGAGTTTATGATTTTGTTTAAAGCCAGTTACAAATGTATTTTGTTCTCCTGAAAAATGATGCTAATACGCAATTAAATTGGAACACCTGATCATCTTTGCTCAGTTCATACATGGAGTTTGTTCACTTCAGTTAAATTTGTAAATCTAAAAATAAAACAACAAAATATCAACGATTGTACTTGAAATTGAAAAGGGAAAAAAGCTATTTCAATGTCATTGCTTCTTAAATCAAGGTGAAATTCTTTAATTATTCAAGTAAATATTTTAATAAAAAATTATCATGCAAACTCACTTTATTTCATATTATTAAAATCCTAAAAAAAGAGCGTAAAACAAGGTTGAAAATTGATTTTTTTCAATAAAAGTTATTTTATATAAATTTAACATTTAAAAAATATTTATTTAGAAAGAGTTTTTCTCTTGACTGAAATTGTTCTCGTCTTAAAATAATTCTATTCTTGTAATTTAGACCAAACAGTGACATTATAAGGTTGAAATTTATAAAATCCGAATAGATCCCAATAAAAACCAAAAAATAAAACCCAAAACAACCCACCCATCAGACTGACCTTTTTAATAAAAAAAAACCCCAGTTTATTTAAACACTATTGCTATGTAGTGTCTTCTGATTTTGCAGTTCATTTTCCGAGAGAGTGAGTGAGAGAGAGAGTTAGATGAGAGAAAGATGCTACTCAACCCCAATATAGTTCCAAATTGCAAAACGACTTGCGTAGGTGCTGCTTTGGCCACTTCTATCAATCAGGCTAGTGATGCTTGTAACAATCATCCTACGCACCAGAGCTACATTAGGTTGCGCCCACCAGTTGCGAAATGCTACAAAAATATCACCCATGACTCGCGGGGGCATTGATTTCTTCAGGCAGGGCTTCTTATTCCGAAACTAATGATATAAAATATCAATCTGGGTGATAAATATAGAAAAAGCACAACAAACTCTGCAGAAACTCGATTTGAACGCCTAGAGCACTTCTTTAAAAAGTTTTAAGATGAGTAACACGCATTTTAAAGCACGCTTATATATATCAAATAGATATCTTAGATCTATATTTAGGTGATTTTGGGAAAAGGGTATTGCCATGAAATACGGATTTGGAAATATTTTCTATTTTGGAAGAAGCTTCAGGTTATATAGATATTTGTGGGGTAGGTATATCAGTTTTGTTATCATGCAAAAAAATATTTTTCTATTTATAACCAGGAAAAACTCATGCTCCTAAGAAAAACAACGTCACTTGGAAGGGGGTATTTTAGACCCCATCAATAAATTTCGTTCAAATATCTCTTTAAGTTCAAAACTTGCATTATTTTTATTAAAAGCTATTTTTTTAAACAAATATTAAAATATGTATAGTGAAGTGACAGTACCGAAATTATAATTCTGAACCACATAATATTTCGCTTCATCGATCGTATCCACAGGATCACCAGTTATGTTTTGATTTTCCGACAATTCATTAGACTTACGATCGGAACAAGGACGATAATCAATTGTAATATCATCATCCATACCTTCAGAAGCCTCTTTTTCTGATTTTTTTTATAGATTCATCATCCGAAGAAACTTCTGCTAATAATTTTCGCATACGTCCCGTCTCCTCATTGTTGGACAAGTAGGATGACAAATTGAACTTGAATGAAGAAACACGAGCACTCGCGTGGGGTCTTTTGACACCCCAAAACCATAAGTTTACTAAAACCGCTTGGGGAATGTGAACGATAATCATTTCTTTCTTTAGTGGGATACATTGAAGGCAGCTACTCAGAGTTTGACAAATTTAAAAAAGTGAGAAGTTGGATTATTCGAAACATGAATGTGTGTAGGGTCTGATAGACCCCCTTGCGATTGCAGCCGGGTATAAATAACATAGATTATATCATTTAGATATATTGATGCTTGTCCTAACTTCGATAAATGTAATATAATTGGCCTGAAATATTAACAAAGCTTGAATTTTATTGAATTCAATAACTATTATAAAACAATTGAATGTTTTATATATTATTTTTTTTTGTTTGGACAATAGATTTATTTAGTTTGTAAGGGACTTGACTAAACACAAAAACAATTTTATATACTATAAAATTTACATTATTTTACACAACTAATAAATTTCGAATGAAAAAGTAAAATATGTTTTTAATTGGGAATCGCTTCACAATTTTAATATATAATTATTAATTATATGCAAAATTGCTAAACCAACGCGAAAGAAGAATAAATTCCTTAATTAGAAGTTTTTTCTTCACAATTAAAGGCATTTAAAAGTTCCTTTCAATAAATTAAGGATTGACAATAGTCTTGAATTTAAAAAAATAAATGACATAAAACAGAATTGCAGTATTTCTTCACCAAATGAAATTAAAAAGTTTTTCGTATCAACTTAACGAAAAAAATAAGAAAAAAATTATGTAACCTTATTAACCCTCTAATGCATACTGTTACCGTTTCGTAACAAGTAACATAATCCACTTTATTCTATTAAATTAGAGCTCCTCCTAGACAAATCTGTGTTTTTTCATCTATTACATTTCATTTTAAAGTTTTAGTTACTAATAATCCTCATATATGACAGTAGTAAAAGTGTATTCAAAATTAAAGAGTGAGGTTATAAACTTTTGTGAAATTACGTTTTTGGTAGTATTCAAAGAATAATAATATTAGTACTAAATACTAATAAATTGTTTTGAAAAATTAATCATATTTAAAAAGGGCTATTTTGAAATAATTTTAGTAGTTTTCTTGTCATTATTATCAACTAGCAAATTTATACCCGTACTTCGCACGGATTAAAAAAAATTCAAATCGATCCAAGTATGTGTACTATATAACCTGTTTTAACCCTTTCGCTACGAAGGATATTTGCTTGATCGTAGTATTTGAAAGGAATAACATTATCGAATCCTTAGTTGTTCGGGCGTTTTAGGGCGCTTCCGCAAGGAAAGGAATAAAATCATAAACTTAAGTTATTCTTCCCGCTCGTTTTCGAGTATGAAATCCCGTTTCATTGTTTTAAAATTCCAAAATCAAAAATACGGGGTAAAATGCACTCATAAATGGCATCACAACTCCCTCATAAATAAATATCGTCACCTGACTGTGGTTCTAAAATACGACGTCCTTCGCCAATAGCCCTCGTGCAGCTCTAGAGCGACGTTAATTCAAACCAAAACAAAAAAAAAACATAAATAAATAAAACCTTTTAACTCTTTTGGCGCGTTTTGGGAAATAATTTGGCGAGAAAATAGATATAGCTACAAACACACCATTATACAGCTCTAACACAATGACCTTAGGACAACCAACCAGCTTATAAATTAGTTTTAAAAAAACATTTTGGCCATTGGGCGAATTTTAATACATAATTTGGCGAGATTGGCAACATATATGGCGAAAAAAATCAAGAATAAAACCCTGATATGCAGCTGTAGTGCGATGGCCTTTAATTAACCATCATAGTTCAGTAATAGCTTAACAAACATTGTGCCCATTTGGCGAGATTGGAAACGTATTTGGCGAAAAAATAAAGACATAAAATCCTGATATGCGGGGCCCGGATGGCCGAGTGGTAAGCATCGCAGGCCAGCAGTCTGTCTGCGTGCTGCGGCGGGGTCGATTTCCGCCCTTCGCCTGCCCTGTATTTCCTCTCTTGTGACAAGTAAAAAAAAAAAAAAATGTTTGTCTGTCTTCTTTACTTATAAACGGCTACACGACAAGCTCACAGCTCGAATATATATTAAGTATATATATATAACGCATAAACCATACATATCCTAATATGCAGCTGTAATGCGATGGCCTTTATTAACCATCATAGTTCAGTAATAGCTTAACAAACATTTTGCCCATTTGGCGAGTTTTAATTAATAATTTGGCGAGATTGGTAACATATTTGGCGAAACAATAAAGACATAAAACGCTTATACGCAGCTCTAGTGCAATTTCGTTATTAACCATAGCATTTCTGTAATTGCTTAGCTATACATTTATTGCTGCATATTTGCAATCAACAAAACCATCAATGAAGAAATCATCAACTAAACCCACAATATATCCTCGTATGAAAACTGGTAAGAAATACGTCACTTGAAACATATCAATTATTTTCAAATGATGATTTTAGTTTCTGAAAGTAATGGCGACACAAAAATAAACATTTTAAACTTCATCTTTATTATTATAGATTAAAATATCAAGTTAAAAATTAAAAGTTGCCTTGATATAAATTAAAGAATAATATAAAATAAAAGTTTACTACCTAAAATGATAGTAAACTAAATCTTTAAAATGAAAATATTTGTAAGTTTTTAAGAATAAAGTATTTTCTTTTTTATATTTTAACTATTTTCGAAAAGTTTATTTTAATTTCTTCTGCTGAATGGCAACTCGAAAGAAAAATTTTCATTGGATTTGAGCCAAAGTGGTGTATATTTTTCAGAAAATTCGAATTTTCTCTAAAAATAGAACATTTTGAGCTCTGAAAGTTCTTATTTTGCAACTCAAGTATGAACTACGTATTTCTACCAAGTTACGAGTCAAACAAATGTCTAGTTTGTGAGTTTCGGAGAGACATACATACACACACACATACACACAAAACTTCATTTTTATTATTATAGATATTGGAATTTTGCAGTTTGTTTTTGTCTCATGGAAAAAAATTTAAAAATTGAAATTATTTAAATTCTAATGCAGTTAATTTTTTTTAGTATTTTTCCCATAATGTATGATTATTAAAGATATATATATATATATATATATATATATATATATATATATTATATATATATATATATATATATATATATATATATATATATATATATATATATATATATATATATATATATATATATATATATATATCTTATAAAGATTATATATATATATATATAAAGATATATATATATCTATATCTATATATATATATATATATTTGGGATGAAAATAAAAATTCATGCCATTAGAGGGTTAAGCAAATCATTACTTTTATAATAAAAACTATTTAAATTACAATGCAAGTGGCTTAGATATGAGTTTTGTTTAAAAATAGAAATCATTTTTAAACGGCAAAATAAATTTATAGCATACATACAAATTAATGAATATTGTTCGCCATTTTCCTATGATTTGAAGAAAAAATATGCAAGTTAAAATTTCTAGCTGCCTTAATTTTGTCTCCCTCTCCACTTTCTCCTATTTTATAACGAAACTCTATGTAAAGGTAAAAATTTAAAATGTTAAAAAATTGACTTATCTATATTATAAACCTTCAGTTGGATATCATTTTTTTTGTAAATATAGAAAAATAACATGTACAACACTGTAATAGGAATACTCGCTCACTTTCATAATTCTGATTGGTTTAAAATCATCCATATTTTGTAATTTAATTTTTTTTCTTATATTGGTATTTTTTTGTGGAACTTTAACTGTACGATTGTGTTAATTAATTTTATTTTCATAAAAATTATTTTCAAGATATACATTGCATTGACTTTATTGCGTATTAATGGAACCTAAATATTGTTCAACCTTTTAATTTAAAAGTTACTCACTTTTTAAATAAAAAATGTTTAAGATTTTTTTTAATGATTTTATTGTCTTTATAACTCGATTCTCTTTCCTGAGATCAATACAATTTTTTAATACTTATATAAATTAGGTAATTTATTCAATTTTGCGTTATTCTTATCTTATAAGAAATCATGAAATGAAATTAATTTTGTTCACAAAAAAAATCAATATTAAATAGATTTTTATTTTTAGCTGTTTAAACGTATCCTTTCAATGATGTTAAACGAACTGTTAAGTTTCATTTCATATATTTGATTGCAATTTGGAGAGAGGAAAAAAATATGAATTCTTTGGAGAACCTTTTCTAAAAATAGAAACATAATATATTTTTACTTCGAAATTAAATTGAAGAAATAAATAAATTGCAATTGTGTTTCACAAAAATAAATTTCCATTAAAATTTCTATTTATAAATGTACTATTTTAGAAAACTTAATAACAACTTTTTTGCAATACTAGAAATTAAGTATTGCTATTCATAGACTAGATGTACTTTAAATTTCCAGAAATAGAATTTTATAATTTAAACTAGGGAGAAAGCCCCCTGCTCGCTACCGCTCTCCAACCCCCGAGAATCGCTACGCAATTCCTCTTTGTTTGCTCCGCAAACAAACATGCCTAATATGAGGATACTGCCAATGCAGAAATGCTCATCTGTACAATCTGCATTATATAAAACATGCTTCCTGATCATTAAACTTCAAGAATTAGTGACCTACATTCAATACACTATATTTTAATAAATAAAATGTCCATAATTATATTTATCTATACTAATCAACAAATTCATTTAGTGTAGCTTCTACTCCTTTGAAAGTGAAATAGCAACAAACAATGAAATTGCGAAAGATTGAGCATTTAAACGCTCAGACAACTGTACACGGGAAGAACCACTTGATTTTTTAAGAGTCTTACCTTATGTGTCTGCTTGGTGGACATTGGCGACATTCAACCGGTTTTTCTTTTTGGTTCTTCGTTCGCGGTACAAACGTGTCCACTGATCTGTGGCACGAATCATCGTTGCCGCGAAAGAAAAACAAAGGGAGTAACCAGTTTCTTCATTCCAGTTCGGGCGATTTCTCGCTATCATTACCAAAGAGGACAATTGAGGAAATCCATCTACAAAATTTAAGTGGTTTTTCCCTTATACTCCTCAAATGCAAAACAGCAAGCTTGTATGGCCTATTTGTTGGTTCAACCCCATCAAACATAACAAAGAACTACCCTCCACCTTTAAAAAAAATACACTGGCTGAATTCAGCCTTCTGAGCGCTACAAGATTAAATAGCCTTTACGTTTATTTAATTTGCTAAGTTTTAACTAGTTTGTAAGTACTAACTGTTGAACTAAGTTTGAACTAGCAACTTTGCTGTTTGAACAAGATATAATATAAATAATTACTCTATTATAAAAAAAAAGGGGGGGGGGGAATATTAAAATACTTTATTTTTAAAAGCATAATGCTTCACAAAATGTTGCTTACATAATGTATTGAATTATTAATGTGTCAAAAA
Source organism: Hylyphantes graminicola (assembly GCA_023701765.1). Lineage (NCBI taxonomy): Eukaryota > Metazoa > Arthropoda > Arachnida > Araneae > Linyphiidae > Hylyphantes > Hylyphantes graminicola. The sequence goes on from CM043111.1 coordinate 24,804,409, forward strand.
CAAAATACTGAATTAATAAGTTTGTTTGGTTGAAACGGATATCACAGAAATGTTTACTCATGAACTGATTAAAAAATTTATTTTTTTCAAATCATAATGTTTCATAATATGTAATATCTGGCATCATTTTCATGTAAGAAACAAAAATATAAATAACTATCAAGCGAAAGCCACTTTTAAACAAAAAAAGTATTTTACTAATATAGATAAAACTATTGCTTTAGCAAAAGAAAAGAATAGCAGGTCTGTATCGTTAATTGCTTATTTAAATTAATCTCTGCTCACTTAGTGAATTTGGTGTCGGGCCGAAAAATTTACTGCTAAGCGAATTCTTTTGAGTCATTTGTCTTCAAGTAAATAGAACTAATCTGGTTTCACAGTGAAAAACCAAAGTACCAGGAAACACGGGTTTGTTTCTTTTGACAAGATAAGATTGAATCTTTACTGAAATCTTAATTAACAATTCAAATAATGAAAGAGCAGACAGTTTGTGAATTCCTTGGAATGTGTCGATTTAGTAATGTGTGTTTTTGGAATGTTGTGAAGTATTTCACTCAAAGTGTGGTAATTTCTTCTAATAGATTTAATTTATATCTTGACATTTACTTCATGAATTAAAAATAACTTGAATAAAAAAAAATTACATGAAGTAAGGTAACCTGATTATATGTTATTAGTTTATGCACCGAGAACGATAGTAAAGAGTTCAGTAAAAATTATGTACATTTTAGGTTTTCACTCAATTAGTTTAATACTTAGTGTATTTAATTATTTATATCAGTTGTATATTTATACGGAATCGTGATCTGAATTTCTTAATTAAATTACGTGTTTGCGATTCATTTTGTTTATTTATGTGTGCATTGTAAATATAACTGGTGATTCATATTCATTCTGCTGAATATTGTAAGCAAAATTTTCGTTATCATGATTGATTTTTCTTTTGTAAATGCCATCTTTTGTAAGCGGCCATGACTCATTATAATAATACTGCATGTATCTTATATAATCTTTTCCTGTAATTTGCTGTTATTATATTTAATTAGTAGCATTCTAGTAGGAATAGAACATACTGCCTACTTACACTGATTGCACGTAATATACCATAACCCGAATTTACAATTTTATACTTATTTATTTCAAGCGCAAATAATTGGTTTCGGTAAGGTGTCCCCCACCACTGTAGGAGCGAAAGCAGAAACCCGGGAATATTAGTTTAACCTCGCTGTTCACCTGGGCACCGAAAATTATTTATAGACTCTTGTTATTACCGTACTAGATTCGAGGTATCAACGTACCTAGTTATTTAAAAGAAATAGTTTGATTGTTACGCTTTGTTAAGATAGAATCATCGAAATCGACTTTTACAAATACAAACAAAAAAGAAAAAGTTACGACAACTAGTGGTTATTTTAAATATAAACCACTTCCACTGTAAGAGGAAATTAAAATTAGTAGTGCCAATTTGAAGCGGAATCAGGGATTTTTATGGTAACAGACATTTGCAGTGAGCTTAATAAAATACGGTTGAACTGAATACAGTTTCACGTCTGGACATCCCAAAAATTAGCATTGCATTTAAACTAAAGGTTCAAATCATTTCTTTAATGTGTTTGGGGCATCACATCTGAACTTGATTGGAACATTTCACTCATTGGATAACCATTCCCACCGATTCACTCTTCACTCGAGTGAAGCTACCAAAGTTTGGTTGGTTGGTAGACATACATTTTCAGGCTTGTGTGCTTGGTCGCAAGGACCCGCTTATCGTCAAGTAGGACAACACAAGACACACACATACACAAATGACAGATGCTGCCATCTGTCGCACCTCCACAATTTAGACATGTCCCTGAAGGGGAGGGAAATTTTCTCCAGGGACCTGTACCCATGGGAAACTGCGCAATGACCGCCCACATTACTTTCGGACCCAACAGATTTAACGAGCACGTACTCCGCATATACTCGACAAGCACAAACATCAATGCCTCAACGGGATTCGAACTCGGACCCAGCCGCTCCAAATGCCAATGTCTTAACCACTAGGCCGCCGGATCGGCCTACCAAAGGTGTAGTCTCATCTATACATGAACCGCTTGTTGCCGAGATCTGGCACTCTTTTTAGTTTGGCCTTGACCAGAATAATTATCTTGGGGAAAGAGGGTTGCCATGTACTAAAGGTTAGCACAACTCTGTCATTTTTTAATTTTGCCAATTATAAAGTATCTATACTTCCCGCCACCCTTATTTGAAACACTTTAGGGATGGAAAACCGAAACCAGTTTTTTAAACCTCGGTTTTGACTGAAAAACCGGTTTTATCACAAGGCCGGTCTAAACAAAAAACCGGTTTCTTAAACAACGGTAGTTTTTTCTGAAAATCCGCCATCCCTACCGTTTCTTATTTGGTTGGCGGCGAGTACAGATGCGAAGAGTCATTGGCTGTGAACGCAGGTCTAATAGGAATGGAAATTCAAAGTTCCCGATTATGCCATCTTACAACATAAAAAAAAAATTCAATAGTTGTTTTGCTTAATTTTTTCTTTGAAGTCAGATATCTACTTGAAAAAATATGTAACATTCTTAAAAATGAATACAAATAAACAAAACTTATTTTGTATGTTAAATTATATTCTTTTTAAGGTGTGGTGGGGAAATTAGTGTTAAAGTAATTTATACATTTAGCACAGACATGTAGTTTAAAAAATAAAATCATCCCTTGTGAATAATCAAAAGTGAGAAATTAGTGTCTAGAAATATCATGTTATAAACTTTTTTTAAAAAAATTAGACAACAGAACTTATTTAAGTCAAAAGTTGGTAAAAAAAATTAACGTTAAAATTCATATACTTACCAAGAACAAGCAGTTTTAAAAATAAAATAATTCCCTTGCGAATAATACTTCAAGAAATGTATTGTGTTTATACTTTAATTCTTACATTTTCAAACTAGTCTATGCTTTTTAAGCTTATTACCTGAAGGAACATGCAAAGTTTTAACCAAAAAATATGCCACATCTTTAGCATAATAATACGGTTCTGAAAATTTTTAATTTTTAAAAAAATCTGAAGGAGATGATATTTCACATAACATCTTTCCTGCAACGTTTGTGAAATACATATTATTTTACTCCGATAGTCACGAACATTAAGGAATATTGTATTTGCTATTCATAAGGAATCTGAAATATTCATGAACTACACTTTATTCTGAATGAATATTTAACAGGATATTCAGGTTTATTCTGGAGATGCTAGCCGTGATGGAGAAGCTTGTGAATAAATTTTAGAAACGATTCTTTTTGCTGGTTGTAGGTAGTTTGCGTTCTTCTGAAATGCCTTCAAGTAGTGTAGGTTTGATAACTTTTACTTAGGTATTGCAATTTGAATATTCTGTACGCTCTTCACCTTTTCAGTAGCCGCCCCGGTGGCACAATTGTTAGGACACTAGCCTTTGGAGCTGCTGGGGTAGGGCTCGAATCCGTTTGCGTTTTGAAAAAAAATGCAAAAAAAAAAGTTTAAAAGTGCTATAACTTCGTTTCTATTAAAAACTAGAAACTAAAATGAAATAGATTTAGAAAGCTAGACGTTTATTTTATATTTAAATGCAAAAAACAAATGTTTGATATTTAGTCGATTTTTGCTGAAAAAAGGTGATCGGATAGCTTAAATCGATTTTAATTACATTCCCAGATCGAATTTCATCGATAACTTCGGTACAAACAAAAAGTAAGAAATGAAGATGTGGAGGAATATATAATGCATAAACAGGAAGTTTGTACTGCATCAAAAATTTTCCAAGCATAGTAGATAATGCGTGTTCGTTCTCTGTCCTTTGTCAAAGTATGGTACATACTTGATGTGTACGGAAGTTCAAGGATAAATTGTGAGATATGCTGCAGGGAATAGAAAGGGATTTTCTGTTATGTCCCTTTACAGAAATGGCGATAACTATTCTGGAATATTTCTACTTTTCTCGAAAACTTCCCTAAAATGTCAGTTCTCACTAAATATGGAAGATCTTGCGAATTAGAATGCAGGTGAATTGTTGAATGCAAGGGGGTATATAACATCTTAAGGGGCCGTGCTGACCAGTGAAGAAAGGAATTGATAAGCGATAAAGTTTGCATAAAATGCTTATCATCGATTTAGGGTATACCTTCGCAACTCTTGGTGGTATGTTAATCAAGTATTTGTACAACTTACATATAATCTGTTGAATATATATTATGCAATATCTAATACAAGGGCTGTTTTTTTAAACCTTCGATGGGCTGTAACAAAAAGACGGGTCAAAATATAAAAAAAGATTTTTTTTACCAAGAGTATAATGCACATTGCTGCTTGTTTCTTCACATAATCACCTTGACGATTAAGGCATTTATCATGACTGTAAACAACCTTTGAAATACTCTCTTCATAAAATGTAGCCACAATGATTGGGAAGGAGTTGTGACGGTTTCGTTTAAAAAAAGTAAATTGGAAGCTTCACGTCAATTTTTTCTGTACTCTAAGCCACTGTCTTTAATTCAGTTATGGTGAACCTTTGAGTTTCCTTAAAAACACTTGTTCAACTCTCTGAACAATACCGTCTGCATAGCGATCAACTTGCTTCCTTGGTCCCTACCTCATGAACATTAGTATTGTTCTGCGAGTTGACCAAGTGTTTAGGGAAACTCGTAGATTTACCGTAAGTGAATTATAGAATAACATAATGACTTTGATTGTAAAGCTTCCAAATTGACGTGGAGCTCAAAGAAACCGTCACAATTCCCATCAAATCATTGGCGGCTAAATTTTATGAAGAGAGAATTTCAAAGCTTGTTTACCGATATGACAAATACTTTAATAAATCCGTGATTATGAGGAGAAATAAGCAGTATTGCACATTACTTATGGTAAAAAAAAATCTTTTCTCCCGTTATTTAAAAATGAAAATGGAATTGTAGAAGCTGAATGCATTTAAGTTCATTAAAAGTTCATCATTGCAATTAAAATATTTTACTAAAATGTTAGCTGTCGTATAAGATTAACAATTTTGTATTTGGTTCTTCGTTTATTGAGTATAAAAATAAACAAGTTTAAAAAATATTATTTGTTGAATTTTAATAAATTTTTAGGTTTATGAAGTAGTCAAATAATCAACTTAAAATTGTCAGTAAATCATAAAAATGGCGAATGTTAATAAACATTCTTGTATGGAAATATATGGAATTTTTGTTGCTTTGTTATAAAGTTAATTAAATACTACTACATTTGAAAGAGACTACTTCTTATTCGAAAATTATAATGGAAAGTTCAAAATAAATTGTTATTGTTAAAATTGCTTATCCATATCATTAAATCGTTCTAATGACGATTAACCTAAGAAGATAAAAAGACTTTCACTGACATATATATTTAATATCTTATCTAATTACTTTTAAACAAAAAGAATTTTCAATAATATTTAATTAAAAGGCAATTTCTTGACGTTTCTAAATACTTATATTTAACCGATAATAAACCGTTAATGAAAATACTAAAATAATTATAAAATAACTAAGAGCATCAACAATAAATGTTAATGCAACAAAGATATTTGTAGTCATTGAATAAATCTATGTTTACGAAGCTGTGGAAACATAACATAGCTTTTTCGCGATCAAATCTGCATTGATAATTAATATGTAAGAGCTAATATTAAAGTAAAAAAAAATCAAATGAAGATCAAGTGATTCATCTTATTTAGAATAATTCAAATTCCATAAAACTGTTTAGTGATTAACTTTAATCGTTGATTTTGATAGAAAGATAGGAAGATATTAGTGTTAAAAACAACGATTCTTAAACTACTAAGCTGTATTACAGAAGTTTAACTTTACAAATAATGGACTCAACGCATACATTAAAAATGCATAAGACTAATTATTTTTAACATGCGCCCTTTTTGATTTTAGTAATAACCTTGCAAATATCCTGTCCTTGTGTAGTAAATGCCATATCAGCATTTGTTTGTGAAGGATCAATTCACGCTTTGCATCTTGTTTATCCCGCCCCAGTGGCGCAATAGTTAGGACTCTAGCCTTTGGAGCTGCTGTGGTCGGGTTCGAATCCTGGTCAGGCATGGATGTTTGCGACCGAATGTTATTATTTGTATATGTGTTATTCATTTCTTTGTGACTGTAAAAATTCTTTCTGTGTCTGTCCCACTTGACGAAAGCTTATAAGCGGTTCTCTGAACAAGCACACAAGCTGGAATATATATGTACCATACCATACCATATCTTATTTTTGGTATGTTTTAATAACTTGAGATTACTTCCTACTTTAAGTTGTATAGTTGCAGTAAAATCAGCGTACATTGTTGTATTTCTGCAACAAACATGCTCTTGCACGCTTTCACATGCTGTTCATAAAGAACAGATCAGGAAATACATAAAAGTTTCTTACTTCTGTTTTGTGATTCTTTTAAATTTAAACTAAGCACAATTATAGATTTTTAAATGTTCTTACCCTTCCAAATTGAACAATAGAAGGACAAAAATGTGTCAACTTAAGTGACAAATTTAAGGGAAAGTGGTCTTATTTTCTTTTATCTCATTTTCCACTAAACTCACAATTCATCTTCAGTCACGTACTGAGCTTTGAATCTATCCTTTTTATGTTTTTACGTTCCTTTATTTTCAACCACCAGTTGAATTTCAATGAGGTAAAGTATTTTAGGAATGCGCATTGTTCATCCATAAAATGCGCGGATTCAATAGTTTTTGTTTTACTGCGCATTGCCTCAGGAAATTGCGCATATCGCACTTTGCGAGGAAAAATTACGTATGTTTAATGTTAAGTTAATGGTAGATATGTCATATTTCCACACAAGGTGATGCATAACTTTAAATTGCATTGTTTATTTTAACTATTTTATCCAGTGTGCGAGGAATCTTTTTGAAAATTATTGGTCTTAAAGAATTCTTCAATTTAATACGGCTTTAACTATTTATTTGTAAGGAACTTGTGTCAGAATATTGGTGGAATTTGTATACTTTAGTTATTAAACTTAAGAGTAAAGTAACGTTTGTTATGTATTCGTACATTAGTATTTGTTGCTTTTGGTTTTCTGATATATATCCCAGGTTACCGAAAAATAACACGAAAAATTTATTTCCATAATTGTACTGACCACTTATATTTTTAATAAATATAAGTCATTTGTACATGCACAATTTTCGGCACACAACAAGCAATTAAATATTTGATGCCAACTTATCTCGACAGTTAAGAGAATACTGTGTACTACTCATAGCTTAATATTTTTTTTTTTTTTCAAAAACGTAACTGGTAACTGTCAGTGCAAATGTATATATTTGTAGTACTTAGTCAAAAAAAATATATATGTTGTTCTTCTTGGGATCAAGATCCTTAAATTTAAAATGGATGACATTTAATTAACCCAATACATATAAAATTAAATGTTGTCATGGTACTCGTATCAATTAATTTAATAAGTAATGCTTTTTTTAGAACAGCGTGAATCAAATTAAATTAATGACTCATGCTTGAGTTCAAATCCCATCTTCGGAAACTCAACAGAAGATTTAGAAAAAAACAAGCATTTTTTACTTATTAAACTAAAGATTTTAGACTTTTGCATCATTACCCAAAAAAAGCCATTGAGAGAGCGATCGAGTGCTTTACAATTCAAATCGGGTCTAAACTCCGCGCACTTGTTACAAAGTCTGTAAGAGTAGCTAATTTGTCAGCCGAGTTTTCTACTTTAATGCCGTGCCCAATCAAGAGCGGTGAATGGGCTTTGCAGGGAAAAGTTGCGGTGGATTGTCGCGTTTCCTTAATTGGATACTTTCGACGTCATTTTCAGAACTGGCCTCTGATACTTGATTTCGAGAGTATATTTCTCTATCCTTGAAGAAAATGGGCTAATGTTAAATATTGTATTATTGATCGCATTCTAGTTTTCTCTTAGAGGAGCTTATTAGCTAAATGGCATTTTTTATTGTTTCAAAATTTGCGACGAATTTCGTAATTTTGGAGGGGAAAAAACTTTATATTAACCCTTTAACGATAGGATGATTTTCAAGAAAAGGGCCATAAAAGAATCAACTTTTTCATCCCTAGCGTGGGCATTTTAATTGGTAGATTTTAAGTTAGTTGTTATGTCGACAAAAAATGACAATGAATGTGTCCTCTAGAAGGGAGGAGCATAGGCTTTATAGCGGGTTACACCACTCGCCAAAAGTGACTCAGTCAGTTGTTATGTTAGTGACGCTTCACTACCAGGTCCAAACTCTCCAGCCCATTACTTTTCAATTGGTGCATTTAAGTAGTTTTTTTTATTCTTTTTGAGGCGTTATTACCCTTTACAGCAACCAAGGGTTATTAATTGGCGGATTTAATTAAGTTTTATTCGTATTGGCAAGTTATTACTGGAACACTCCTGCCCGGAAATATCACAGGAGTGAGAAGGAAGGGGTTAAATCTATCTTTAATTTTTTTTTCTGTATGTATGCTTATCTGTACGTGCATCATCTTTAACTCCCATTTCATCTAATAGATTTTCTGTGTTTGTTGTTTGTAATGTTGTTATGTTGATTTTTGTTGTTTGTTATGTTAATTTTCTATTTTTTTTTGTAAGGGAAGCGTTCGAGATATATCTTCTAAATATTTTGCCCATCTGTCTAACCATCTATCTACACGGAATTTCTCTCCACCTCGTTCCATCAATAATGAAAGGCGTCAGAGGCTTATAATTTTTGTTAGTCTTGTTTAGGCTGTTTGGAAGAAGAAACCTTCTCGAGCACCAGCCGACTGAATTTGCATGATTCCGAAGAATTGCCAAGGGCAAGTTTATTCGTCTTTGAAACAAACGACACTCTAAACTGAATAGAAAGCGTTACGTCATGGATAGTTTATCAAGCTAGCTTTATAAATTGATTAGGCCTTGCTCAATTGGTTTTTAATGTAAAACTTATAAAGCCCCTATTATAAGAATATCCACTACTTTGAGCATGACACATAATGACAACAACTTTGATTATAGTTTTATTGTTTAATTGACAGGTTTCGAAGAACAGAGAAGTCTTCCTCTATCCGAACTATTCCTCTTCCTTCCATCTGAATAAAAAACGAAACACAGTCCAGGACAGTAGGCGAAATATGATATCTGGAAAGGGTGTTGATTGTGTTGGGAGAGGAAAATGCATGGCTAGTGAAAGTGGAGGGGAAAAGCTACGCAACAACACATTCCCGCGGTAGCTCAATCAGAGTTTAAATTTCTCCTTCACCCCTTAGAATAAGGCTTTTCCCGAGAATTCTAGTTAATTCTAAGTTAGAATTCTAGTAAATAACGTCAATAATTCGATTTTGATTAGACGAAACCTGCCGTATTCTTAAAACTCAATTAAAAAAAATAGCAGTAATTATTCTACACAGTTAAAAAATTTTGGAGAATATTAAAATAATTTAAAGTTAATTTAAGGTAAATCATTAAATTAACAATAATTCCTCTACAGAGTTAAAAAATTATTTGGAGCAATATTGAACAGGAGAGAATCCTGGAAATTTCTAGCTATCATCACTATTTATTGATTTACCATTTTTTTTGGTTATACCACAGATTTGGTCGATTCACTTTCCAAATCGCAGTGATAGCACCTAGAAAATTTAAGGATTCCGATGTAATCTTGTATCATACTATTTAACAGTGTATGGACCGAATTCCCTCCAAATTGGAAAAGTATCTTTTAGTAATAGAATAATTTATTTCTATTCGTCCTACTTCTTCCAACAAGTTATAATTTTTTTCCCGATCTACCCCTACCTTCTTCCGGGTATCATATTTCGACTATTTTACTTTTCAGTCAGATGCGTGTTCTATTCTGATGACGCAGGACTTCTCTATTCTACAAAACACGTCAACTCTTAAACAATAAAACTATTTGGCGAAAATATTAAAACGATTTATCTTCATATCTAAATCCCATGTTCTGTAAGGACTCCCTGAGAGTTGTTTATTTAAGGTTTTTTTTTACTTGTAAAAGGAATTTCATTACACTTTTGAAACATCATAGACTCTACAATGTAGACGTAATTTAGCTGACAGACAGTTTAAGCTGACTGACATTTAAACTAAAATATTTTAAGTGTTAGTACAATAAGTTACACTAGTGGGACGGCGCAGTGGTTACTGTACTAGTCATTGGAGCTGCCTGGCTCGGGTTCGAATCCCGGTAAAGGCATGGGTATTTGTGCTTGTCAATAAATGTTGTTATTCGTTTGTGTCGTCCTTCTTTGTGTGTCTCTTGTGACTGTTTTTTCTGGCGAGCTGGGTAATGGGCTATAAAGCCTACACTCTCCCTTCTAGAGGGCGCAATCACTGACATTTGTCATTGTCATACACTAGTGGGATATTTAAAGATCTTTTCAAAATAATCAACAAAAGTTGCCGCCTCGGTGGCACATTCGTTAGGATTCTAGCCTTTGGAGCTGCTGAGGTCGGGTTCGAATCCCGGTCAGGCATGGATGCTTGTGACTGTCAATAAATGTTGTTATTTGTCTATGTGTTTGTGTCGTCTCTTTCTTTGTGTGTCTCTTGTGCTTGTGTCATTTCTGGGGCTTAGTACAATAGACTTATAGTCGCAGTGCTTGGCACTCTTTCCCCCCACAAAGAAAGTCATAAAGTCATAAGTCATCAACAAAAGTTTAGCAAATTGATGCTTTATTTATGATATAGACATTGAACATTGAAATATACAGTTTCACATTTGGATACAATGCTTTCCGACGATTCGTACGTCAATCCATCTCGATAACCCAACCGATAAAAAATTTCAATTATAAGAAACTTATAATTGATTTTATAACGTTTCGCTTTTAAAATAAATTTATTATATATAATATTTATCTCTTTGAACATTTACAAAACTTTAATACATTTAATACCAGCAGAACCCTGCTCATCTTTTTTTAGGCAGGATCATCTGCAAAGTAAATAAAACACGTGAAGCTCAAAATTTGTTTTAAATTCACTTTTCAAATGAATTTCAGGTGAAAGTAGTTGGATACAACTTAAGTACACTGTTTGTAACATCAATAAAAGGACTCTTCTGGAGAATCACGAGAAATGTGAGTTGCTATAAAAAATGAAATTCGTGACCGGTTAATGTTTCAGTTACTATATTTTTTTTTTGTAAAATTTTAATGAAAAGTATTTTATCTGTAAACAAATCAATACGTATTAATAAAAAAAATTGTCTTTCTTTCGGATTAAAATTATAAAAAAAAATTATTATTATTTTTTAATATTAATAACCTTATTATAAACAAAAAGAATTTATTTAGCGATATTCGTTGATTAGTACTTTTTTAAAAAAATAATTAGATTTTTTAGTAATTTTCTGTCAGTAATAACCTTTTTACAATTTTTTAAATAATGAATTTTTAATAATAAAGTAATCAATAACTAATTTTTCAAACCGACATTTCTTTTAAAAAAAATCTAAATATTAAAAAAGTCAAGCGAAAATATATTTGGCTTTAGAATTTTTTTTATCTTTTATATTTCTTGATTCAAATATAGTTAAGTGTTTTTCATATAAAAAGAAATGAATTTTGTAACTATTCATACGAATTACTAATTGAATGGTTCAATATGTAATACTAGGTCTCACACTTTCTCGTAATTATTCCTCTTTTACAACCAGAAATATAAATATATGTTTATACAAGGTGTAAATATTAAAAACATCAACGTCCTTCTTACTGGAAATCGCCCTGTTCATCGGTAGTTCTCTTTCACTTTAGTTCAGTTTTCCTCAGCCTTTTAACACATACAACGTATAAAGACATGACATTGGTGAACATTTAACACGGGTGCTTGGTATGTGTCACACTCAAAATATTGAAACGTTTGGCTGTATAAAAAAAACCCACTCAAACCCAGTAAAAACCCACTAAAACCCACTCATTGCATTTGAAGATGGAAACTAAAGAAAAATCGGTGGAAAAATTGCAAATAGGGTCACAACTTATTCTGACAAAACTAAAATGATGGTAGCGGATCGTAACCAGTTAATTATTACAAATTAACTTTTACTTAGTTTCAAATTAAGTTATTTTATTCAATATATTATTTTAGAGGTTATAAGTTATTTATCGAATGTTTGTAGAAATTTGAATTTAAATTAAATGCTAGGTTAACACTTTCAGTCCCGACTTTTTATTTTTCAATCTAAAAATGTAACATTTGTGAAATAGACTCATTATGCATCCAGAATAAAACAGTATAAGTAGGGGAAAAAATCTTGTTTTCTAAACTAAAGTTTAAGGTAAAAATATTTAAATCATAACTTTTGAATAATTATGATAAAATTTTTTTCGAAACTTTATTTTTTAAAATAGTTGAAATTCAATTTTTAAACATTTTAAAATGGAAGCATGAAGATGTAAAAGCCGATATATTTATAAAATTGTTTCAGAATGAGTTTTACTTTACCATTGTTTTCCATAACAAAACAATAACACATTATTCAATTCTTCAAAAGACATGAATCTTTCAACTAACGGTATAAAAGAACATATAATTTTATCAAAAAAAGAAGAATTTAATCAAATTTATTTGAAATAAGTAAGACTTTAGCTTAGTGAGAAAAAAAATCACAAGCTGATGATCCCAAATGGAAATTAGGAGTGAGAGGGTTAACGAAATATGAATATGATTTGTTACTTTACATGTGATGTTTTTTTTTATTTTGTTTGCTGTTCTGAATGTTTTGTGCTGTTTATTTTGTTGGTGTTTGTTGTTGGAGTATGATTACGGAACTGGGTGGATCTTACAATTTTTCCAAAATACTTTTCGTAGTTTTATTTTTAAAAAAATCAAAACAAAAAAATCATCTTCGTAGTTTTTTTATTATGACAACGCATTGTGCGTCCTTTCAATGAGCGTTTCTGTCTTTCGAGTGCAACAACATCCACGGGAACAGGGGATCGGTGCGACCTCAGCAAGAACACCTTCAGCAACTGTCCTTTTTGGTGTCCTGGTGATCAAGTTATCATCGTCCAGTGGCGGATGCCCCCGATGACAAGTGCGACCATGAATGATGTCATCCCTGCGATCAGATTCGACGACCGACTGGATTTGCCACTGAAAGTGGAAGACAGGACCTTGCTGTTGTCCACGACTGTTTCGGCCACCAAACCTCGGGTCCTCTGCGTCTGAGGCTCGGTGTAGTTGCTCAGACCGATGTCGTTTTGAGCTTGCACCCTGACAGAATAGTCCGTATCGTAACTGAGGTCGTGGATCAAGAATTCGGTTCCTGGAATCCAAAATATAACTAATAAATTGAACTTAATGAAATAAAAGGAACTAATTGTAAAATTTTATAGTCATCCTCAGTGTACTGAGCCAACATCTACTTTAGAAAATGCTTTTGGACGTGGGGTTGAAGCAGTCTGATGCAACTAATCTCATAAGCGAAAAGTTATGTCAATTCATAACTAGCCAACACTTTTAGGTAAGAGATTTTTCAGAGATGTTACTCTCACTTCGTCATACTTAAAATGGTAACCTTTGCAGATGCCTTGTTTACAAGAGGTGCTGAGTGAGCACGTTTCGTTCACGACTCACTATTTGCCCGGTTCGGGTTGTTCGATGTTCCGAAAGCGATGAAGGAAACCTGTTCGGAACCTGAAAAGTATAGTCGGCTATGCGCAAATTTGTTTTTTACCTATTCTTTGGGAAAACCAACAATCCAAATGGGAAAGATAGCGTGGAGTCACGAAGAAATTTTGTGGCCTTAAACTTGGTCAAAATTAAGAAAAGTAAGTCACTTAAGGAGGCCATAGTAATAACGTCGTTTGACGAGGGCAAGCCCTCCTGTAATAGTAAAGCATTTGCCCTTTTCCGCGTAGATTGTCTATGGTAGTTCAATCTTCAGCAACTTAGTGTATATCCCAAGGGAAGAAAAATCCACCCCCACCCCCCTACGCGCAAAAAAAAAAAAAAAAAAAAAAGACGCGGCTTCTCCACTGTACATTACGCGAAAAGAAATCAAGGATAACAATTGCGATAGCTTTTAAATAAGTTAAATTGTACAGAATTAAAGTGCTTTTAACAGCATAATTTGAGATTTATTTTAGTTAAAATAAGTTATTAGAATTTTTTTAAAGTTTTTTAAAATTTGAAAAAAATCATGATTATTAATTAACTAATTATTTTTCTATTTTGAAAAAAGCTAAATAATTGTAGACGAAAAAAATAATTCGCGTGCTATTGCCCGCAAGCTACTAAGTTTTCAAATTTGACGCTTGTCAATAGAAAGAAATTGCCGCAAATTTTAAAAAAAAATATTATCAATATAAAATGTTGCTTCGCCATTTCACAGTTCTAGAACACGAAACATATAAATAAATTGTATTTAAATGTACCCTTGAAATGGCAATCATTTGTTTCTAACTCTTATTCTTTTTCTATTTCTGTTAATGTCTGACATTATTAAAACTTTACAATTTGTAGTTGGCATCAGGGTTTGATCGGGCAATGTCGTTTGCGACAGCTTTTTAAAATCCGGGTAAGGCTAAATATGCGATAAAGGATAAGTCCTTCGCAAACCATAAACGCAAGACCTGTACTAAAAACAAAATATCTGCATGGGTGGTTTACTCGACATTTTAATGGTTGAAATGGAATGAATCGACTTTTTGTCATGTTTTCTAATAAAAATATTTTATTTCCCATCTAAATTTCCTCCTTTACTTTCTCCATATTTTTCCCCATCTCCGATTCCCCAAAATATTTTTTTCCTATTATAATGCATTTCTAATCATTTAAATTTATTTAACAAGCCCTTCAGTCTGCTCTTTGTGGTCTAAAAGTCAATTTCGAGATCAGCTACAATTATGTGTGTGATTCGACCCCCCCCCCCCCGAATCTAGTACCGGGTGCAAGCATTCTAACCACTAAACCATTGATCAATTCTCCTTTGTTTTAACATAAATATGTAAGTACTCTTCAAAAGTCAGCAATAAATATTTATAATGACAATGAATAATATTACTTTTGCCGTATTCAGTTCATTTACATAGGCTAACCAGTTTTTAATGCTCATAAGTAATTGATTACCTTTACTCATTAAATATTCATTGGCATATTTCCAGGGAACGTCTAACTGTTTCCATTGGATTTTGTACCCTGTGATTGGCAGCGCGTCTTGTAGAGGCTGTTGTATGTGTACTTCTAATACACCTTGCTCATTACTAGAGAGCGAAAACAATGGCACATTTGGCGGGGCTGAAACATAATGATACTTATTGAATTAAATATAAATTTATCGATAAAATTATAATGTAATACAACTGCAAATGTTTCCTAGAATTTGTTATATTTTTAGAACCGATAATTCAAAAAATATTGTTTTTTGTTGACATTTTTTTAAAAAATTATAATGATACAGATAGAGTTTTATATTCTTGACGGAGCTTATATAAAATATAAAATTAATTTTTAAAAGGGATTTAATGAGGAAAAACCATACTTATAATTCACTATAAATTATTTTTTTTCCTAATATAATAAAATATTTGTATGATGAGGACATCATTGAACAATAATGTCTATTATAAAATAATGTCTGAATATACATATATATATTTGCTATAATAGTATTAATAACTTACCTCCTTCTAGTAGATACATATCCTTTTGTATTTCTCCCACGTTGTTACTCACTAGACACAAGTAATTTCCGAAATTTGAGTAATTTACAATTTTGACCTGCAATAACATGGAAACAAATTCATTGAAAAGTAATTTTGGCTATTTCTTATCAATATATTTTAAAACTAGCAAATTTATACCCGTACTTCGCACGGGTTAAAAAAAATTCAAATGGATCCAAGTATGTGTACTATATAACCTGTTTTAACCCTTTCGCTACGAAGGATATTTGCTTCCTCGTAGTATTTGAAAGGAATAACATTATCGAATCCTTAGTTGTTCGGGCGTTTTGGGGGCGCTTCCGCAAGGAAAGGAATAAAATCATAAACTTAAGTTATTCTTCCCGCTCGTTTTCGAGTATGAAATCCCGTTTCATTGTTTTAAAATTCCAAAATCAAAAATACGGTGTAAAATGCACTCATAAATGGCATCACAATTCCCTCATAAATAAATATCGTCACCTGACTGTGGTTCTAAAATACGACGCCCTTCGCCAATAGCCCTCGTGCAGCTCCAGAGCGACGTTAATTCAAACAAAAAAAAAAAAACCCATAAATAAATAAAACGTTTTAACTCTTTTGGCGCGTTTTGGGAAATAATTTGGCGAGAAAATAGATATAGCTACAAACACACCATTATACAGCTCTAACACAATGACCTTAACACAACCAACCAGCTTATAAATTAGTTTTAAAAAACAGTTTGGCCATTGGGCGAATTTTAATACATAATTTGGCGAGATTGGCAACATATATGGGGAAAAAAATAAAGAATAAAACCCTGATATGCAGCTGTAGTGCGATGGCCTTTATTAACCATCATAGTTCAGTAATAGCTCAACAAACATTGTGCCCATTTGGCGAGATTGGCAACGTATTTGGCGAAAAAATAAAGACATAAAATCCTAATATGCAGCTGTAATGCGATGGCCTTTATTAACCATCACAATTCAGTAATAGCTTAACAAACATTTTGCCCATTTGGCGAGTTTTAATTAATAATTTGGCGAGATTGGTAACATATTTGGCGAAACAATAAAGACATAAAACGCTTATACGCAGCTCTAGTGCAATTTCGTTATTAACCATCGCATTTCTGTAATTGCTTAGCTATAGATTTATTGCTGCATATTTGCAATCAACAAAACCATCGATGAAGAAATTATCAACTAAACCCACAATATATCCTCGTATGAAAACTGGTAAGAAATACGTCACTTGAAACATATCAATTATTTTCAAATGATGATTTTAGTTTCTGAAAGTAACGGCAACACAAAAATAAACATTTTAAACTTCATTTTTATTATTATAGATTAAAGTATCAAGTTAAAAATTAAAAGTTGCCTTGATATAAATTAAAGAATAATATAAAATGAAAGTTTACTACTTAAAATGATAGTAAACTAAATCTTTAAAATGAAAATATTTGTAAGTTTTTAAGAATAAAGTATTTTCTTTTTTATATTTTAACTATTTTCGAAAAGTTTATTTTAATTTCTTCTGCTGAATGGCAACTCGAAAGAAAAATTTTCATCGGATTTGAGCCAAAGTGGTGTATTTTTTTCAGAAAATTCGAATTTTCTCTAAAAATAGAACATTTTGAGCTCTGAAAGTTCTTATTTTGCAACTCAAGTATGAACTACGTATTTCTACCAAGTTACGAGTCAAACAAATGTCTAGTTTGTGAGTTTCGGAGAGACATACATACACACATACACACATACACTGCGATCCAAAAGTTTAGACAATGACGTTTTTTAGCTGTAAAATTTAGAATTGGGATAGTAGAATTTCAAAACATCCCTATATATATTAAAAATGTATTTTGAAATGCTATAATTGAAACATAATAGCTTGATTTGCTATAACAAATTTTTTTTTCATAAAATAAAATTTTGTATGGTCCCAAAAGTTTAGACACAAATACGAAATTATGCTAATTTAAAGTACATAATGATCTAATTGCGCATTTTTATTGATGAATCATATATTTTTTATATGATAAATTAAAGAAAAACGATATCCGGTGAACTAAACAAATTTAATAACGACATTCGTGCAATTTTACACCAAAAAGACAATATAGTCACTTTAAATCTTTATTCAAATCATATTTGCTTCAAATTTACAATTTATCATATCTAAATATGAACCGAACGAATACCAGTCCATCACCTTAAAGTTTTGCCGCGAATTCGTAGACTTATAGACGTTCATTGATCGATTTTCTTGATGAAAAGTGCAATCTTTCCCATATAAAATCACAAAATAGCATCAGATTATTATTTTTTGCACTTTAGTACAATGCAGAGATAGTCACCTCTTCAAAGACGCCAAAAAAATTCGGTTATTTCAAAGTAAATTCACTCCACGCCATTACAAACTTCCACCTTGATGCTAGAGTTTTTAAGGGAAAAACCGGTGTTTTCAAAAGTTTGTTTTCAATATTCGGTTAAACCGAACGTGTTTGAATAGCACT
This sequence comes from Hylyphantes graminicola, assembly GCA_023701765.1. Lineage (NCBI taxonomy): Eukaryota > Metazoa > Arthropoda > Arachnida > Araneae > Linyphiidae > Hylyphantes > Hylyphantes graminicola. Next base: position 24,822,597 of record CM043111.1, read on the forward strand.
AAAGAGACCGGTTAAATTGTAACTGGTTCAAAGAAACCGGTTTCTCTCAAGAAACTTCAAATTTTAGTATGAAGAAGGAACTTTCGTAATTGTGTGGAGTGAACTTGCGTTAAAATTTCTTACTTTTTTGGTCATTTTTGAAGAGGAGGCTATCTCTGCATTGTACTAAAGTGCAAAATAGAATGATATGTCGCTATTTTGTGATTTTATATGGGAAAGACTGCACTTTTCATCAAGAAAATCGATCAATGAACGTCTATAAGTCTACGAATTCGTGGCAAAACTTTAAGGTGATGGACTGGTATTCATTCGGTTCATATTTAGATATGATAAATTGTAAATTTGAAGCAAATATGATTTGAATAAAGATATAAAGTGACTATATTGTCTTTTTGGTGTAAAATTGCACTAATATCGTTATTAAATTTGTTTAGTTCACCGGATATCGTTTTTCTTCAATTTATCATATAAAAAATATATGATTCATCAATAAAAATGCAAAATTAGGTCATTATGTACTTTAAATTAGCATAATTTCGTATTTGTGTCTAAACTTTTGGGACCATACAAAATTTTATTTTATGAAAAAAAAATTTGTTATAGCAAATCAAGCTATTATGTTTCAATTATAGCATTTCAAAATACATTTTTAATATATATAGGGATGTTTTGAAATTCTACTATCCCAATTCTAAATTTTACAGCTAAAAAACGTCATTGTCTAAACTTTTGGATCGCAGTGTACACACAAAACTTCATTTTTATTATTATAGATTATTTTCTGGTGAAATTAAAATGCTATTTTTTTTATCGCTACGTTACATGGGATTGAATAATATAATACTGTGACCAAATAAGATAAATGAGATCGTTTATTACCTTGCCCTTGCCCTTGCTTGTCATATGAGAGTGGGTCGCATACCAACGCGTTTAATCTTTATATGCCTCTCGAATAAATATGTTAGAGGCCAGTTATTTTTGTGTGGTACAAGTTACGGATATGTCTGTTTCCTATGACGAATATATTTCATGATATGCTTGATATAACTAACAAATATGGCTATTTAGTATTTCTACGGGTATTAGTAAGCGTATTCAATCACACAGCTTAAAACTTTTGGTTTTAGGTTACTCTCAAAAACATTTATCACTATCTGCTTCCTTTTTTATGGTGTAGCCTTTCGCCATAAAAGCTTTAACCGCAGAAATTAATGACACCACCAAAAATTTTTAAGCTCAAACAAAAAAGCGCCGTAAAAAACGTGCTTTTACGACTCTAATTGTATGGAAGAATTCTACTACCAATTAAAGGACTAATTACTAATAATCTAACATAGCAGTGTTTATTTTCTGTAACTATAATTTCCAGCTATTTTTGATAATTTTATTCTCAAGACAAATTTTGTCGTGGGACAGAACTAAATCTTGCAATTGTCTAATAGAAGAATGTTACTTAAATAACAGCGGCTTTGTGTGAATACCATTGCCGACTTCACTTCTGAATAAAACTATTAAACTTAAGCTTTTTTAATCCCCATTTTTGCAACTAAATTTGTTCGACATAATTTTTTTTAATTAGTAGTCTTCTTTAGTATTATATATACTTATTAAGATTTTTTAAAAAAAGCTCAAATTATCAATCGCCATTCGCTGGTTTATCGGAATCCTCATTATTATTTTCGTGTCCAAGACTGTCTATACGAAAACAATTTGAGTTTAGGTCTCTTACTCCAGAAATTCTGTAACGTTACATCCAACAATCGTAGTAAATTTATATAATTTTTATTGATTTTATAGAGCAGAAGTCACAAAAACACGTTTCGAGTACAAAATGTTTCAGAACAACACTGTGAAAAAAAATCTGTAACCATTACAAAAAAAAATTTGTAAAAAACTTTTCCTAGAAAATTTCCAGTAAATAATACTAAAAATAGTACCGTAAAAACACATAATATACTTTTGTTAACATTACATGTTTATATCATGTAGATTTACAGGACTATTTTATGTATCCCACACAAGTTATGTTTCTGTAAGTATACAAGAAAATTTTATGGATACTGCATTTTCCGTGCAATTGTAAAGAAAAAACAAAATGTCTGCTTTCCCGGTGTGGTATCAAACCCCGGTCTCCCGCGTGACAGGCGGGGGTACTGACCACTACACTATCGAGGAATAGCAGACTGCCGAAACCCGGGATCGAACCAGGAACCTTTAGATGTCCGATCGAACGCTCTCCCAACTGTACCATGTTGGCACACAGGTAGTCAGGAAATGAGAAGTGAAATTCATTTGAAACAATCAACTAAGTTATAAATTTAAAATAGTGATTGGTCTTGAATCACGATCGAAGTCAGACTTTAGTTCGTGTAGCTCTAGTGCGACGATAATTCAAACCTAACCTAACCAAACTTTAGTGGCGATGCGCGCGACATTTCATGTAGAGGAACATGATTGGCTGAAACAAATTACAAATACTAGAAAAAATTTTGTAACTGCAGAAATGAAGATTTCTGTTCAGAATTACAAAAACTTTTTTTGTAAAATTGGTTGTTTCTGTAACATAACTATAAAATTTTCTGTATGCTTACAGAATTTTTTTCTCAGTGAAGCATCAAACTCAATACTTATTGCATTAGAAAACCTTTCACTCACCTGCAAGGTGCTTCTGTACTTCTCGTTTCTGATCTTGTATACTTTGCTGTTTCCCAACAGAGCGCTTCCTTTGAACCATTCGAAGGTCGGGTCAGGCTCCGACTTTGACTCGCAGGTGAGACTGCCTGTCGATCCCAAAACGCTGTAAAACGTATCCAATTCATTTGTCCAAACAGGCTTGTCTGCGTTTCAAAAGAAGAAAACAAGTGGGAAAAAAGACGATGAATATTGCATAAAATCAAACGCAATTTGATTTTACGCGAGTTGTTTTAAATGAAGTAATGCATATGGGAATAAAACACTTATGGTAAGACGATTTGTGTATGAGGAAACGCATTGAAAGTTAAACGAATGATAACTGTAAAGATTATATGTATGTTTTTAAATAAAATTTTGTAAAGGTATCAAGAAACAAGAGTGTTTTTAAATTGTCTACGCAAATGGTAAAATAGTTCAAAAGGATTCTATGATTGTGATAATAGAAACTAAAATTAATTAAATTATACATGGATTAAAAAATATTTATTATTATTTTTTATTTAATGTCTATCACAATTTATTTTCTAGACGACGCGTTGAGATTGCTTAATGTTTTCAGTTATTAAAAATGCTTTAGAGTTTAATGTTGCTTATTTTTTATAAATAGTTCTTTCATGGAAATATTTTTGTTGCATGCAATTTATTTGACAAATATATTTTTCAATTTATTATTATATGATTGCATTTTTCAAAAAGTGTTTTTATGCAAAATAAAAGAATATTCGCATTTATTCTACAGATTAATCAAATTCATTTGAACTACAAGATTTTAGTTGATTTTTTTCCAAAAACAAAATTTTTAAAAAGAATAAACATTTATCGAACATTTTTACACGTAACTGTGTTAGAAGTACGAAAAGATACTTTAATTTTTCTCAAAGCTATAAATATGTAGTATTGCCGAATATTTGCTAAATTAGAAAATGTTTAAAAAAAACTTAAAATGAACTATAGGAGCCTGCTTTCTTGTAACTTTTATATTAATTGAAGTTCTTGTAGTTGTGATAGTTTGTCAGTCGAAAAAGTATAAAAGATAATTATTTGATGTCGTTGAATTTTAACAAAAAAATTAGTTTGACTGAGGGAACTGTTTTTTTAATATAACTGTCTGAAGTCACGCCATTTTTTCTTTTCATTTTAAATATTTTTGAAATATTTTTGCATCGAAAGTCATGTATGATTACACAAAAAAATATTAAATCGGACAGATAGAATTGAAATTAGAAATGGTGTAAGGACAGACAGACAGATGAAAGTCTCTAAGATGTCAATATTTACTTCCCGTTCATTTTAATTAGTCCGATTGAAAAAGAAAAAAAACAGGCAAAAATTGTATAAATCAAACCATCACACACTACACTTGAAAAAAAAAAAATATATTTCACTAAGAAAAATCTTAAAATGTTTTACAACTATTTATATTACGTTGTATTTTTAATTAAGAGTTACTAAACATAATTTTTTAATCCCTTCATTATTTTTTTGGATGTTTTGTAACGTTAAACTTCTAAAATTCAAAAAAAGTATTCTTAAGCAGAACAAATAAAAGCTTATCCTAAAAACTGAACAATGTAATTTTCTCAGTTTGCTTCATTGCTAATTAATTTTATCTATTCATTGTTCTGACGTTAGAATAAAAAAAAAACCATCGGAAGAACAGTAGAATTTAGGACTTACAGCTAAGTATTTAAATAAAAACTGCTCCTTCAAAGAATTTTTATTTACAAATATTTCAGTATGCTATTAATTTTTAATATTTAATTATTTGATAAATTTTTGAGGGGTCAATGAACATATGCATACTTTAGATATAATTTTTTTAATATATTTTCGAAACAATAAAAATTTAAAAAAATTAACTTTAAATTTACTTCAAATTTGGTTCTCTAATTTTTAATACTATAAAAAAATGCAGTAAGACAATGTTAAAACTTAAAATCATAACCTTCTTCTATGTGTTGTCAAAAAAGAATTATACAATTTATTTTTTTAAATAAAAAATTTAACCATCATATTTTTTAAAATAAAAATACATTTAACTCTCACAACATTGAAGAGTCACAACACTGAACACTCACAACATTGAACATTAACTTTAATTATAAAAACAAGACACAGCGGAACTTCATGCTAAAAAATATTTGCACGTCAAATTGAGGTTCAAGGATAAGGGTATGTAAATAGTAAATAATACAAACACATAAAAATAATCAATTTGTACCCACAAATTTTTTTATGCAATGATTAAACAATTTCTTTAAATAATTCAAATGCATTTCGTTGAATTTGATCACTGTAATATTTATGTTTGAATTTAATATAACGGTTTAAAAAATTCCAATAATTTTACTCCATTTGTATAGGAAACTTTATGATTAAAAGTGTTAATACACCTACTCTACTTTACAAATAAAAAAAAGACAAGAGCAAACCATCGGATTAGTGCGCATGTTCAAATAAATGTTTTAGCAAAAAACTGCCTGCATAAGTAAAAACATGGTTTGGAACAATAACATAAATCTCGGGTGTCATTTTTACAATTTTTAGACTTCCTGCTAAAAACAGTTAACCACGGACTGGAAAAAAACTATCGTAAAACATCTTGTGAAATATATAATCAGAAACTGACTGCCTTGTTACCAACTGGTTAAAAAAATGCGTCTGGTAATGCACAGCTAAGTAGTCTGCAACAAGCTAAACAAGAAAAAACAAATATCGAAAAACTAAAACCGTGAAAATTCTGATGAGGGCCAATAGTTCGGAAACCCAGTCGAAAAAGTACTGGCCTTGAATGCGAAAGGTCCCATGTTCGGATCCTAGCATGGCTAAATAAATGCCGATCCATAAAGCGTATGCGCAGCTAAAAAGTCAAATGAATAATACCTAGGGAGTGCTATTTAAATATGATCCAAAGAGTTCTATAGTAGGGTAGATGAACGACTCGTACAGAGCTGCCATCGGCAGCCATGGAGAGCCCGAATAGAGTGGCAAAAGTGCTAGTTAATTTATGATTTTGATACTGAGAAAGGAAGTATACCCAGGGTAAAGTCAGGAATCTAACCCGCCCTCGTTACAGCACGCGCTAGCGTATTGGCCTGCGATCCAAACCACTCGGCCATCGGGCCCCACATGCCACCCGATATTGTCTCCGTGTTGGTCCATGGTGCTGTTGGCCATAGTCTCTACCCTTATGACTTCTTGGTGGGGGGTCCTAAGTTCTTGGTGGGGGGACCTAAGTTCGCCGAACACTGCGACCTTAGGTCTATTGTATTCAACCCCAGAAATGATACAGTCACAAGAGACACACAAAAAAAAGAGACGACACAAACACATAGACAAATAACAAACAACATAGTCTCTACCCTACTATAGAACTTTTTGATATGATCCATAGTACAGCCAACACCGTACGATGCCGCACTTAAAAAAAGTTGTTGGGTGCCTGCCTACTCAAGCGACAGCTCGTCACTTGCCTGTGGTTCTAAATTACGAAAGCGCCTATAGCCCTTAAGTATCTTTAGTGCGACGATAATTCAAGTTTACCCTAAACCTTATATGACTAATCAGAATCAAGAAATAGGCTGTACAACACCGTTTTCACCCGATTTGGTGAATCCTAGGATAAGTTAATATCGCACCTACTCGACGGTTTAACGGAAAATTAGGAAGGGATCGTTAAACATCGATGGTCAAACAAACTGTTTTATGGTCGTGGACCGCAAACTTCTTGGATCTGCGAAATAATATCTATAGAGGATATAATCACGTCTTAATCCTATTTGGTGAATAACCAGATATGTTAAGTCGCCAATAGCTCTCGTGTTACTCCAGTGCGTTGATAATTCCAGCCAACCTAACTACACTGCTCAAAACAATTAGGGGAGCACATGTTTTAAACCCTTTCGTTCCCAATGATTGCATTGGGAATCATCAGCTTGTGACTTTTTTCTGACTAAGTTAAATTTGTAACTCATGTATCGTTAGATACATCATTATATGGAAGAATAACGTATTTTGAAGAATTTAATATTTTTTTAATATTAATGAAAATATGAAAAATATGGTAAAATAAATTTCACCTTAAAACAGTTTTAGAAAATAAATTGACCCTAAATTTTTCATGCTTGCATTTTTTAGATGTTTAAAAATAAATTTCAACTATTTTTAACAAAAAAAGTTTTGAAAAAATTATTGTTATAATTTATTAAAAAGTTATTACTCCATTTCCCCCCTTTAAATTTAAGTATTAAAAACCTAAGATTTTTTTCTCCTGTTTTTTACTATTTCATTTCGAATGCATAGTGAACCAATTTAACAAATTTCAGATTTATAGGATAAAAATTAAAAAGTTGGGAGTGAAGTTAAAGTTGGAATAAAAAAGTGCTCCCCTAATTGTTTTGAGCAGTGTAGGATATGTTAAGATTTCCCACTTGACGGTTAAACGGGAAAAGGAAACGGGTTGGGTAAAACACCGATATTCAAACAAACCGTGCAATGGAGGGGATCGGGTAGGAACATCGATGGTCGGACAAACTGTACAATGGACCTTGACCTCAAATTTCGTTGATTGGCGAAACGAGAAATCTGCGGTATAATCGCGTCTCATCATGGCCTACTCAACTACTAAGGCCGAAGAAGCTTTCCCAAACAAGCTCGGGGACGGAAATTTTGACGTCATAATTCCGAGTGACGTTGTTACGAAGATGAAGAAAACCTGTCGGAACCACTCGTTCACGGCTACCTACATTTTTAGGGTTCCGAATGTGACCGAACAAGCTTCTCAATCTTCGGCATTCGCAACAGTGACGTCAAAAATTCCGTCTACGCTCATGTTTGGGAAAGCTTCTCTGGCCTTGTTATTGAAGTTGGCCGTGGTCTCATCCCAAATTGGCGCGTACCAGGATTTGTAGAGCACCCACTCGACGGTTAAACAGGAAAAAAGAGGGAGGGGTCGGGTAAAACATCGATGGTCAAACGAACCGTACAATGGACGTGGACCGCAATATGCTTGTCCTGGATCTGCGACTTTTCAGGAGTGACCACCAATGCCCTGCAGGTGTAGTAGCCGGCGTCGGTAGTCTTGAGGTTCCGCACGAAGAGGCCGTCTTCTGAGATCGTGCGCCGGGGCCCTAGGGGTATAGAGATAAGCTATGCCAGAAACTGCTGTCATAAATTCTTTTTTAAAAATGTCAGTGGCACGTTTCGCTGAGTTGTGAGATTGTAAGTATTTCAGCCTTTTCTTAGTTTTAACACTCGAATTTAAGGCTTTTTTTTTAATGATTTTCCAAACACACACCTTTTTTAGTTGAAATCTGTAAAAACAGCCAAATCCAGAAGGAATTTCGGGCCAGGGTATTGTCTCTAGGATTTGGGCCAGAGTATTGTCTCTAGCATTTGGACCAGATTTTGTCCAAATAACTATCGATCTTATAAATTGACTGTGCAGCCAAAAAATAACGACGAATTTTTTATTGTGTAGAATAAGTGCACGTTAAATATGCTAGAGTCTCGTAAACAAATAAATTGTCTAATCAAAACTAATGTTTGAAACATATTCCCCATGTACTTGTAAAATTTAAAAGATGGAAATCTATAACTAACTTACATAAAATGTCTTCTATATATACACATGGGCCAGCTTAGTTTATATCTAACGTTGAAAATTTTTAGCAATATTTGGTTTTCGATAGAAATGAAGGATTTCGTTATTGTTATTCAGATATGGAAATTTATGCTACGACGTGTATCGTAATGCCATAAATCTCTATTCTTTTGAGACAAAATCTGAAAAAGTTTCAAATTTCGTCGTTTATTAAATAATAAATTATTGAATTTCTGCACAACTCAACATTTTTTTCCAATATTTTCTGACAACAAGTCTATAGTTAATTATGATAAAAAATTTTGTATAAAAAATGTTCTTTTACAAATTTATTATTCAATAAAATATTTAAATGAAATTTTATTGTTTTTATTTATTATAAAGAGAAATTAATGAATTGACAAAATTTTAGGGAATGGTAAACAATTTCAAGTAAACAGCTTATTTTTTTTTAAACTTTGAATAATATTTTTTAATGCAATACAAAGCATTTTATTGAGATTTATTCATATTAAATTAAAAACTTAAAATTTTCATATTCTTGTTTCTTGTTATAACTAAAAAAATTATTTAGCAGTTTCAGTTTAATAGTAAAAATAAATTTTCCCGTATTTTAGATATGAGGGTAAAAATAAAGTGTTACTGTAACTAAAAATATTATTGCTTTGATTTTATGCCTCAAAAATTTTTACAAAATTTTGTTATGAACTGTTACGATTAAGGTATCTGCCTACCTTAAAAATGGCAAATTTTGACAATTTTCATATTTTTTTTTATTGTTTTACAAACAAGCCCTATTATTTATCTTTCAAAAACAGTTGAGATTTTTAATCTACGATATATGAATCAAAAGTTATGTCAAATATTTCCGAACAGTTGTCAAATATTCAAAAGTTATCAAATATTTCCTATAAAAATTTATTTTATCTGTATGTAAAAAAATTTCTCGTTAAAAATTTATCAAAACTGAAAAATGCGCCTTGCAAAATATGGCACAAAATAGATATTAAGCCAACATTAATTAAATCCTGTGTTTATGTGTCTGTAAAGGTGTACACAGTATATAATAATAGCAATTATCTGATTTCTAAGTACTTTATACTTAGGAACTTTATACTGTTTTCTGAAGAACGGTATTTTCAACAACAATGTTTTTTTAAAACATGATATCTCAAAAACTACTTAATAAAATGTAATAAAATTTTCATTGCATGTATATTATAACTTCATGTGTGTTTTGAAATGAGATCTAAGTAAAATAACTAAAATAATTTATTTTTTGGACTTTTTAATATTAAAATTTCCCTTTTTTAAAAAAAAATTCTATGAAAGTAGCTTTGACACTATGCAATTCCTAAAATATTAGGAGTTTTGCTTAAAATCTCATTTCAAAACAAGTAAAAGGGTCTAATAAATGACTCTGCCAAATATTTAAGGAACAAATGAAATATTTTTTGACTTATGGTGTTTTCCAAAACGCTTATTTTTAGGGCAAATTCCTTCAAAATTAGAATTTTTTTTAAAAAAATAAAATTTTAATTTAATTTTTTGTGGTCAAATATTTCATTTAACATTATTATTCATCATTACCACTTAACAAAATAGTTAATTTTAAAGTATTAAAAAATTAGACCCCTCAAGGTAGGGAGGGGTATTATATTTGAATGGATTCCATATCACGTTAAAAACTCAATCATATAAAACTAAATTTATGTAAATAGTAACGGGTTTCTATTATTTTTAATTATGGAGAACTCTTCTTTGAATAATAAATGCAAGGAATAGTAAAATATCAAATGTCAAATAATACGTGCTAGAAAATTAACAAATTGAAACATACTGCTGGTTATAAGTTTATTTCAATCATGAAAAACATTGCGTTTTAACTATCTCCCTAGAATTTTTTTTAAGTTGAAGTCAAATCTTCATTACGTGTTATTAATTAGGAGTTATTAAGGAATAAAACTTTAATAAAAACACTAAATGTACAAATTCGCCTCATTTGGCAATAATAATTTTAAATTATTATAATTTAAGTAATAAGCAAGATTTGCGTTAAATTAGTATCATTAAATTAATTATTTTGACTGTGCATGTTAAAGAATGTAGGATTTTTTTGTAGGTCGGGATTATTGTAATGAAAAAATCCCAGAATTTATTATAAAATCAAAACAATAATGTAGTACCGAACTTTTCTCCATGAACACTCAAGCTCAAAATTACCCCTTCTTTAAATTTATGAATTACTAGCTGTTATACCCGACGTTGCACCGGTAGAGGTGAAAAAATACTTTAATAGTCAATTTAACTATCTTTTTCTTTTATTTGAGTAACTTAAGAAATGAAGATTACCCAGTAATTTCCCATTTAATTACCTATCTTACGTTAGTAAATAGTAATGATTAATATTAATTTCAAAAATACCTTTGATAAGAAGCTCAAATTAAAAAGAATACATATTTAAGTAAAAAATAATCAGTAAGAATTAAAAATAAGCTACTCTAGCAAACAGTAAACGATTTGCATTTTTATATAGGTAAGTTCAATTCATCTATTAGTTTGTCCTTTAAGTTCCCACATGTACAGCTGGGGAAAAAAAACGCTCCACCCTTCGTTTCTCGGCTGCTGTTGGTCAAGGAACTTTATGAAAGGTGTCATTTTTCAGGAAATAGCGTAAGAAATTTAGAACTGGCAACAAAAATTGCATAAAGGGTCGTCTACATATTACAATGAGTACACTCTTAAAACAAAAGAGTGAAATCCACTCCAGTTGGAGAAGTGCATTTTCGACACCCTAAAGGCATGCATATTTTCTCAGACTGAGTTAAAATCACTCGTTTGGAGTGATCCTGTTGGAGGTTTAACACACAAAGGATCCACTCCAAAAGGAGAAGTGCATTTTCCAGTCTGGAGGAGTGAAATCCACTCAGACTGAGGTAAATTGGGAGTGTTTGTTTTAAGAGTGTACCAACTTTGAAAATTCCAATGGCAACACCCAATTTTTTTACATAAAAAGGTTCAGCACCTTCAAAATACCCCATGTATAAAAAAAAGTTTCTAGTTTGCATTATTTGCTGAGATAATTAAAGCATTAATTTTGAACTCGTTTAGGGGGAAATCTCTAAAGTGAAAACAGTAATATTTGGGTTGCGTCTTTTCAAAACGACAAACTAACTGGGTTAACATAATCTCGCCAACGGATGCTAGAATTGAACTTTCTTTACTAATATTGTGATTTTTTAATGTTTTTTTATTTTGAAATTATAAATTCAGAAATAAAATAAAGACTAGAAAATAAAAAGTTTAATTTTAATTTAAGTCGCATATACGGTTATTTATAACGAACAGATTTTCAAATGCGATTAGTTATAATCACATTGACTAACATGATTATTGCATTAATGTTTCACATTTTTTATGCAAATTTTTGTTTCAATAATATTGCTGCAAAAAGTTTGTTAAAAATTTGTCACCCTTTATCGGTAATATAAACCACGTATTTCAAAACGAGGGTTACAACCTTAACACGATATTTATGGAAAGCAAAATAAAATCATTCAGAATGATTGGGCAATGATTTATAATCAAGGAAAGTGGGCACTAATAATTTTAAATAAGCAATGTGGTAACAATAAAATGTACTGAAAACCGAATTCCAATTATATTTTAGCATATTTATTTTTGATACTCACTTCTTGAAATTGTATTGGAAATAACACATATTTAAAAACACAGTAATCGATATAATTTAAAGTTAATTCAACAAACAAAATACATTGCATGCACTTGAAATAAGAAAAGATTTTTAGATTTTTTTCAGACATCAATAATTTGAATAAACATTTATCAACAAATGCTTTTCAATCACCAAACGATAATGCAAGTTAGGATCGAATTCGCCAAGTAATTTTTTACACGATCCCTAAAATTCGTCTTTTTCAGTTTTTTTTTACAATAACTCGGCAAATAATTGTTTTTGAATTAAAAAATTTGGGATTTTGGTTCTACTTGATCTACTTTATCGATTTATGTAAAAAAAAAAATTGGGGTTGCTGTTCATGTTTTATTTTTTATTATTTAAATTTAAATAAAAAATTATTAAAACTGAAAAATTGATGAAAAAACTTGTGTGATTTGTTTTTGGAAGATTAAGAAGTATATAATGAAAAAAAAACTTTCTTTAATTCCTTTTATTTGTGGAGGTATGAATAAAAGTTTATGAAACTTTTTTAACATTATGGGCGTTGAACTTTGAATGCTTATAGCTTAGCAAATAATGATTAATAAATAATTATTTTTTACACATGGGGTATTTTGAAGGTGCTGAACATTTTTATGTTAGAAAAATTGGGTGTTGGCATTGGAATTTTCAAAGTTGGTACACATTTTAATATGTAGACGACCCTTTATACAATTTTTGTTGCCAGTTCTCAGTTCCTTACGCTATTTCCTGAAAAGTGACACCTTTCACAAAGTTCCTTGTCCAATAGCAGCTGAGAAACGTGGGGTGGAGAGTTTTTTTTCCCCCAGCTGTACTATCTAACTTTGCAGAAAGGATCAGATTCACTGTACGGTAACCCTTGGCGAACTTTCCAAAATAGTGCCGAAAGTCCTTATTCTGGCGACTTTTGACGTCACGCTCTCTATACTGCTCGAATAAATAATGGTCAGATAGGGTTGCCAGAAAACGTTATTGTTGCGAAGTTAAAAATTTCGAATAAGTCGAAGTCAAAAAGGTTGCCGCAAAAAAAATGATTTGCCACCATATCCGAAAAAAATCGTGCCAAGGGTTACCGTACAGTGAAACTGATCCGTTCTGTAAAGTAAGATAGCACATGTGGGAACTTAAGTGACCATTTAATCCGTTATAGAATAAGAAGCTTATGTTGCTGTTACCGTTCGTTATAAAAAGTACAGAATCCCGCTACTTGCATTATCGTAAAAATTCAAAATTTTAAAAACGCTATGAAATTCATCGATATTTCCCGAATAAGTTTTTTAGCTCGTTTTTCGCTTTTTTGCGAATTTGGCGAGGAAAAGATATAGCTACCAATACACCCTTTCAGTTCTTTGTGCGATGTCCTTCGCACAACCAGCTAATAAAAAAAAAATTGCTCATTTGGTACGTTTTTTTTGTAATAACTTGGCGAGTTTGGAAAAGTATTTGGCGAAAAACGGAAGACATAAAAACCCTAATATGCAGCTCCAGTGCGATGGCCTTCAAAAGACAACTTAATTCAGTATTAGCTTAACTATGCATTTAAAAAATTTATAGCTCAAATTAAATAAACACAATAAATCCTAGAAAGTAGACTGGTTGGATTACGTCACTTGAAACGTATCAATTTATTTTCAAATTATGAATTTAGCAACAGAATAATTATAGTTTTAATTATTTTCGTCAAAAGTTATATTTGATTTCTTCTGCTGAATGGCATAACGAAAGGGAAAAATTGATCGGATTTGAGTGAAAGTGGTGTATTTTTTTTCTAGAAAACGTTCGAAAACGATTGAAGGAAGGTCTGATTCTAAAAATTATTAGCCTTTGTTTGTTACGGAGATGAAATGAATTTTTGTGCCAAATTTCGTGACGATCTGTTGCGTGGTTCTTTAGATTCCGTGTCTTATACAAACAGGCGGACAAAGAGAAGTCGCCTTTTATGTATATAGATTATTTAATTTCAAAGTACCTTAAACTAATTTAATTACCTTTAAAAAATTCTCTATTTTTGGCACAGAGTGCGACTTCGATATACGAGGTTTAAAAGAACTTCGTGGCAGATTATTTTAATTTGTAAAGTTCAAGCTCCCGAATAATACTTTTCCGTGCAGTTTACAACATTGTTGCTCATAGAACACTGCTTTACTTGGTACTTGATACTGCAAAAAATTGGCGTTAAGTTACTTCGTAAAGCCAATAAAAGCATGTTTTGCCACCAGCAAACATTACACCACAAAATTCTACTTCCTATTTATTTTAAGGTGGAGTGTTGGTTCTCTCCCAATGTGAGGAGAAAAACAGCACCAGTTTGACGGATGACATAATAAGTTGTCAAATTAACATAACTTAAAACAAAGAAATTTACTTCCGTTAATTTGTTAATATAATGGTGTAAACGGATTAAATAAGGCATCTTTAAAAACAAAAGAAGTTTTAACTTACTCGTTCGTTCTCGCAATTTAATCATTTTATTTCATAGTTAAGGTATACGTACACCTTTTACAATTTTTTTTTTAAAATTTTCATTTGAATTTTTTAAAATTTATACTATAGTTGAAGTACACATAGATTAACTATTTTATGTAAATTTTTTTCAAAAAAAGTAATTAACATATTTATTAATTAATAATTAGTACGGTAATTAGACAATTTTTCGACAATGATCCTGCTAATTCAATTTGATTTAAAAGGATATTTTCTTTTGGAAACTGTTTATTACACCTTCTTTTATGTTGTGAACCTCCAGATAGCTCTTAGTTAAACTAGAACTTATTTTAAAAAATGTTATTTGTGATGCCGAAAAAAAGCTATTTTTTTTTAAAGAAATAATTAAGTTAAATGCTTCTAAAAGCATTTCTTCCAAAAATACAAATAAGATGGAGGGTCATCACATGCTCTATATAATACAGATCACATAACTGAAAACAGAATAAAAAATATTTAATATAACTCAAGATATGATGTGTTTTTAAATATATAGTGTATGATGGAATTCTTCATGGAGATTACTAAATTATCATATTAAGTTCAATAAAAAAATAATACTTTAACTTACCATCAAGTATAATACTTCCGTTGACGTACCAGGAAACAATCGGAAGAGGATCTGAACGAACATGGCACATGATCATAAAATTACTCCCCTCCTGGCCAGTCTGTTCTTCATTAGTATCCGTAAATGTTATCGAAACTGCAAATAAAATATTTTTTTCATCATTTAATGGTACCTTACTGTAAAATTCAATTAACTAAAATTGTGTTTGTTGAATGTTAATTCAAATATTATTATCAGAATATTTTAATAAAAGTAACCAAAATATAAGCAGTAAAATATTTTAATCAGAATCGAACTGCCCAGTACTAAGTAACAAAAAATTTTTAAAAACAAAATCGGAAAAATTACTAAACAGCAATATTTATAAAAAGTTCCCATATACTTTCCCTATAAATCGCTTTTCAATGCTTAACTTTCGAATTTTCAATATTTTTACTCTTATTGTGTTTCATGTTTTTTTTTTTTTGCTTATCTACGATGCAATTAAGCATGCATTTGCTGCGCCGAATTATATTTTAAAGGCATGTAAAGTATGCAAAAATAATTAGTGTTTTACATTACCAAGAGTTCAAGTAGATTAATGTGCAAGTAGTAAGTGCACACACAGGTGAAAAATAATTATATCTAAAAGCAATTGTATCAAATTTTACTTTCGGATACAAAATTTTTATCTAT
This sequence comes from Hylyphantes graminicola, assembly GCA_023701765.1. Taxonomy (NCBI): domain Eukaryota; kingdom Metazoa; phylum Arthropoda; class Arachnida; order Araneae; family Linyphiidae; genus Hylyphantes; species Hylyphantes graminicola. Next base: position 24,838,344 of record CM043111.1, read on the forward strand.
AAAATAACGAAGACATGGTTTACGGTATATTCGGTAATGATTCTAAAGGTTATTAAAAATTTAATTAAATGTTTATTTATTTAATAATTTACTTACTCTAAATAATATGGTTACATGAAGAGGAATTACATTAATTCATGAAAAATGATGTATTTTTTTCTTACATATTTAAGATTACAAACTTTTAAATTCCTTTCTGTGTATTAGAGATTTAAAATATTGCATTTAAGTGCATAGTATTAAGGTATATTGCAATTTGTCAGACTTCTAAAGATTACTGGAACCGTAACTATTACCTTTTTACCTGTTACTGAATTTAAAATTTAATTATAATACGTATTTTTGGATCTGTGTGATTGGCAAGAATGAGTTCATATGTTCCAAAATATCTAATATTTATTAGAATAGGCAATAGGCTGGGCCGAAACAGGGGGTCAAAAACAAAATATTTTGTTTTCGCTTAGCGATAGAGCAGAAAAGTTGTATTTTTCTTCTAAATTGAAGATCCTAAAATTTAAAAGCGATCAAAAAATAATTTCATGGGGCGCCAGCGACAAGAAAATTGGGGGTCATAAGACCGGGGGTCAAAAATACAATTAGTTTTTTTGGCTTAGTGATAGAGCGGAAAAGTTATATTTTCTCTTCAAATAAAATTCCCTAAAATTTAGAAGCAATAAAACAATTCCTTCATGGAGCGCCGGCCACCAGAAATTGGTTTTTCTCAATAAAAAAACGGCTTTTTTAAGAATTGTTCCCTTAAAAAAGCGCAATTTATAAAAATCATCGACATAAAATAAATAAAAGTAAGAACATATACTAAATTTGAAAACAAATCGTCATTAGATTTATTAAAACAGAAATATTCCGCTATATAATCAGTAAGGTTACATTTTTAGGAAATCGTCCCTAAAAAAACTCCAAACGCAAATATACACGATAAAAACATTTCAATTCATATTTACTAATATTTTTCTACTTTAAAATATTTTTTATACTTCCAAATGCAGAGAAATAAAAAGAGGCAATGATTCTTTTTTTAGTAGATGAAACAATTCCTCGCATCTTTGCACCAAACTACTGTTTCCGTGATAAGCTTTACTATTCTCTCAACAGGATATGACATGAAAATTTGGGAACTCTATGAGAGACCATCACTCATTAATGGTAGATAACTCTTCAATTAATTGCTTGAGTTTTTCGTCCTTAATTTCCAATTGACGGCTCCAATATGTGACTTTTGCCATGAAATCATCTAAACAGAATCAGTAGCTTAGAAGTTTAGTAAGGATGGCGAAATTTTTATATGTATTGTTGACTGAATATTTACTTTTTCTCATTATTAAGTATTCTTGGTGTAACTAATTCTTGAATAAATTTTAATTCATTCGGAAACTTAAGAGGGAAAATATTCTTTGGGGAGGCAATTATACATTAGTCTGTATAACAGGATCAACTACATTTTGGAGTTGTACTGGAAGGTTACGAGAAAGTTAGATCAGCTTAAATAGATGACTGGAACCATCGTCACAAGAGGGCTTTAATTTAATATGAGAGTATATTAGTTCATATACCTTTACTAAATACGTAGACAATATCTTAAGAGTTTCCGTAGGATATTTTTGGCTGATGTATAACCAAAGAATGAGGTTTGCTGTTGTAAGCGATCTTGAATGAGACGGCTTGCCAGGGTTCTGCGCAGCTAAATCAGGGGTCCAAATACCGCTTGATGCTTGATACTGCCAAACATGTATCAAGAAGATACTTTTGATCACTACTGAGATCTGAAAATGCTCGCAATCGATCCGGAAAACTTCATTGAACCCGTTGAAAGTTAATAAATGGTTGTTTTCACAGTTCTGTAAGTAGCTATTCGGCCCTGCAGTCTTTCCACCTATAAATATATGAGAGATGTCTCAAAGTCATTTCCATGAAAACAAACAAATATGAAGCCATTGTAGAAGCGTTTTCTGCCTTCTTTTTCCAACAATGTAATGATACCATTCTTATTACCTGTATTGATTGCAAGTTCAAATCACTTAATACTGACTACGAAGATTTGTAATATTTTTTTTTGTCTTGAAAAAAAAAAGAATAATTCCTTGGGAGTGATGTTTCAGAGAGCTATCTTGATTTCAAAAGTCACGTAACTAAATACTTTGATGCAGGATCTTTAATATAAATAGATGTTCTCACTGCTCTTCTGAAAAAATCGTATTAGCGGTAAGAATTTATGAGTGCAGATCAACCAGGTGCGATCACCGTTGCTGAGACAAGGCTT